>CAJUXJ010001056.1:33988-60019 GCA_910589775.1 Avena eriantha
GTGCTCTACATCAACGACCCCATCACCGTCCAAGAATCTTCGACGCAATCGTGAGATGACGAGTTCGAGGAGAAGGTCCCTGATGAGGAGTTTGAGGTACTACATTTGCAGCTTCTCTAGTCGCAGCCGCAAATTTCACTGTTCATACATAGGATTTTCTCATCATGTACATATTCTTTTTGCTCTTGAAGTAGGGTAGTATGTATATGGTTCGGTCGGTCAAGTGATGCATCTGCCATCTAGTCACAAAACCCCAATCCGTCTAGTCCAAAACCCCATCTACCATCTGCCATCTAGTTGAGTTTGCTAGTTTGATGTTGATTTCGATACACAACATGCCTATAACATTACATTTCTATTCCTTACTGAGCCCAATGATTCATTTTTTTTTCCAAAATAGTGCAAGGGCATCTGATGGTGTCGTTTTCTTAGGGATGGTTAGTGAACCTGAGGCATCAATGCACATTAACAATATAGTTTGTTGTTGGTATTTTGGTTCTCCGACTCCATCTCTAAAAAAAATGAGGCCCTCATTTTTTTCTCATATGGAACCTATATATATTTTTGTATTGTTTATGATCTATGAATGCGTCGTATGATGCTATGTATATCCCTGAATATTGTTTTGTATGATTACATTTGAATTTCTTATTATGGCCAATGATTCAAATTTGCCCCAAAGAGGCAAACACATTGGGTCAGATTTTTTCAGGGATGAGTTAGCGAACCTAGGGCCATGTATAAGATCAATATAAGCTGTACAATTGTTACTTTGTTCGCTTACGCCATCCCTGAAGAAACTTATGAGGCGCAATCTTTATTCTGCATTGGTAGAACTATGATATTTGAATTATCTATTCCATCATTCATAGTGTATAAGAATTACATTTCAGTTTGTCACCGAGTCCGATGATTGAAATTTGCCCCAAAAGAGTTCAAGGGGAGACACATATGATCGTGTCATGTTTTAGGGATGGGTTGGTGAACCTGAGGCAATGCACACAAACAATATAGGTTGTGTTGTTTGGTACTTTGGTTCTCCAACTCCATCTCTGAAACACCTGAGGCCCTTGATTTATTCTCATATGGACTACTATAGTGATCCTTGATTGTTTCTGGTCTTTGAATGATTCGTATGATGCATATGTATATGAATGGTTTGATCATAAGTATTTTTAACATGTACCTGAAGATTAATTGTTTGGTTTTTTATTTATAATTATAATATTTAGGCTTGTTTTTGTACCTGACTATGTATATACCTGCATATTGTTTTGTATGATTACAGTTCAATTTCTTATTGTGGCCAATGATTCAAATTGCCCCCAAAGAAAGGCAGACACATTGGTGTCAGATTTTTCCAGGGAATAGTTAGCAAACCTGGGGCGATGTACAAGAACATTATAGGTTGTGCAATTGTACTTGGTTTGCCCACTCCATCCTGAAGAAACTTATGAGGCCCCTAGATTTATTATACATACACTCTGATGCAATTATTGTCATTGTGTTGAGATGAAATGATATATGAACTGATCAAACTATTGCTGAGATGTTTTCTCTTTGATATCCACGTATATATTGTCTTACATGTATGTGTTGTTAATTCTTGAGTTGTAATACAATTCATCATATGTATGAGCTTTAAGTTATGTTCTTAAAAATCAACAGGAGGATGATGATGAAGTGGACGATAGCAAGGAATCCAGGGACAACAAGACTTGCTACGTGCTGAGGGGTTATGGTGTGGGCTAATCCGTTTCTACCATAGGGTAAGACTGTTTTGCCCATTTTGTGTCAGAGCAATCAACGTGGACCTCGATAGCATGATCCAGCATGTGGCATGCCAGAGGCAGAGGCAGAAGGCATAGGCCAATTACCTTGGCACGACACGCAGCCTTCAGCAATTCCTCCGGATTATGTCAGGACTGGCATGTATCCTATAGACTAGGCTGTCGCTTCCTCTTGCTAATGCCCTTGCCCTGCTAGGCGTCTCCGTGTCCCGGCCTCCTGCTTCCACCCCTGCTTTTATTTTTTTTAGTTATTATTACTTGTGCATGGCATGTAAGACAATATATCCGTGGTGTCTCTGTGAACCTTCTATATTAATCTACTCCTTTGTATGGAGTGCCTTAAAATTTCTAGTGTTCAATTATATTACTGATCATGCTCATGCACACTACAAAATATTTCTAGTGCTCGATTATATTATAATTGTCAAGGAATACATCAACAAGTTAAATTGGTCGAAATTTTGTATTGAAGTAACTAAATGATCTCACATCGGCGGTGGACATTGGAAGAAGCCGAAGGCATCAGCCGAAGATCTTGGAGCGGCACGCAGTCTTCAGCAAATTCCTTACAGGTTTAAAAATGGGTTGCCGCCGCCTAGCTCCGAATTCGCTTACAGGTCCAACATGGCAGAACTTAAGCTACCACAGAAACCTCGGCAGAGGTGGCAGAATTGGTGCCGGTGCAACCACGGCAACGGCGAGCTCCGATTCTAGAGGAGGAAAACAGAACCGAGCATGGTCGACACGGTGACAGATCTCAGCGGGAACCAATTCTCGCCCCCGCACCATGCCATGGGTGCGTCCATGGTGAGGGAGAGCTCTAACTCGAGATGGGGAGGAGAGCAGGGCCGAGCAGGTTCGTCATGTCCTACCTCTACGACATGGCCGCAACCATAGATTGCCGCTCTGGGAAAGAAGAAGACGCGTAATGGATGCAGGCGCCAACGCTGCAAGCTTACAAGGAGAGAGCGGGGCCGCGCATGTTCGTCCATGTCCCAGCTCCGTGCCATGGCTACGACGCCCCATAGATTGCTGCTCTAGAGAAGAAGAAGACGCGTAATGGATGCAGGCGCCAATGCTGCAAGCCTAATTGACACCTAAGCGACGGGAGCAACATAATGGGGAGCACTGACGGGGGATCAACTTGACGAACGTTAGCCTGATATTTTGAATTGAAATGTAAAGTTGAATTCGTGCCGAAAAGACCCTCTGAGTATTTGGCACACCAACTGTAGTCATCGCGGCTGATTACATGCAACTTGGGTACCGCGTTGCCTGGGTGCCCCATCTTTCGGGCCGCAAGATGATATTCTCATATGAATGGGAGCAGTGACATTCAGGGACCACTTGTCAGTATTGCTACCAATGAGGTTAAATCGGTCATTACAGAACTAACTAGTCAAATTTATACATATTAGGCCAAAACTATTAAAATGTGCAAAAATGACGTGTTTTGTGCAATAGTGCGATGGAAAGATGGTGGATTGTGCATTCCTTCTATCTATAAAAATGATGTATACTACCATGGAGGGTAATACAAAGTATTGTACTATACTTACTACTCTCGCAAAACAGGTACCAGATGGAAGTTTGGAGCCTATAAGGTACCCACTATTTTAGCTAGTTCAAAGAAATGAACTAGTTTGTCAAAAAGTGATGGTATGTGAAATGTAGTTAAATTTTTTGTAGTACGGTACTACTAAAGAGGATAGAGGGTTACCTACTCCCCTTATAAATCCTCCCACCATCCCCTATTGCTATCACATTCCCACACTCACCTCGCAAATCTCAATTGTTAACCTAGCCATTGCTTCAATGAAACCAATGTCGAAACCTTTGTCTGTGGTTGAGCTAGGGTCCTCATCAAGCTCTGTTCGAAGCTGCAGGTGGCTTGTTCGATTCTGCTGGCCGCATCGCCTTTTCTGAAGCATACTCTGCATTTTGCGTGTGTGTGGGTCGCACCCAAGGTGAGGTGTCCGTCACCATTGGGATTTAGCTAGCTGCGCCTAAACCCATCGCCCCCGAGTTATCATCCAAGGCTCATGTGCCGCATGCGTTGGGATCGAATGATCGTGCGGTGACATACGTGTCCTTGTCGTCTACAGGTTGGACTCTCATTCCCAATGTGCCAAATTTCAGAGTGTATGTGGTGAAACACCTATCGGTGGCTCCCCCTTCATCCGTGATTGTCTCTGTTTCTTCGGTGTATGGGGCTAGTTCTCCATCAGTGGTGGCATGTTCATCTTCTCAACCCATTGAGCCATGCACAAGTTCAGTCCCCTCCCCCCAACTGCAACGAGGATAGATCTAGAGGATTGGGGCTTTAACCCAAATCGAACGTGCATCTAGTCAGATTTTGGCAACGTGTACAGCATGTCATTTGTTGAACTACTTAGTTACATGTCATATTCTTGATAATTGCCTGTGTGACGTTCTTTATATGTCATATTCTTGATAATTGTATTTTGTGTTATTCTGCTTAGTTATGGAATATTCTTGATGAAAATTATGCGGTGTTCTGTTTTGTACTTAGATGATGCATTGTGTTGTTTAGGAATTTTCCATGACGTGTTGTGCTGTATTGGTATTTTTTATGATGCATTGTGTCTTGTCTCCTCACTGTGTTTTTTCGTCCATTTTGATCCGTGTTCTGCTATTTAGGATTCAATTATATGCCTTCTAGTTGTTCATATTATTTTAGTGACCTATCAGTTTAGGTAATTTTGATTATGCAGAACACTGTTTATAATTTAATTACATGATTCCTTGTACTGTTTTGGTATTTTGATGAGCACTGCATATATGTTGTTTGTCTATCCAGATAATGCCTTGTGCTATTTTATCCATTCAGATTATGCATTGTGTTGTTTAATCAATCTAATTAATGGTATTCCTTCTAGCTGTTTAGATAATTTTTGAGGACCCATCGGGTTAGGTGATTCTAATGATTGCATTGTGCTCTTTAGGAAATTAATTTACAATATACCTTGTGTTGTTTACGTAATTTTGATGGTGCATGGCAATGACGCCTTGTGATCTTTAGTCAATTTATACGATGCATTGTGGTTGTTTTGGTACTTCTAAAGGACTGACGCCATGGTAATTTCATGTAGGACGACCAAGTTGTATGCCGAAATTAGACTACATTTTTTACCCGACCACTCTAGCTCCAGGTGGCTATGAAGATGCTCTCCCCATCATACAAGGGAGTTGAAGTTGTCGGGCAGGACAGTGGAGGCCTTGGCAAGGGCAAGTGATGCCAGGTCGGTTGGTAGTTCTGCCAATCGAGAAGATGCCCTAGGTTGGCCGGACACCATGCCCACTTCGCATCATCCTATGCGCTTCTACATCCAGTTAGTCCAGCATGACTTTTATATGCTTATCATCTCGACTTACTTCAAGTCTTACGTGAAGGGACGCCCCTACCCACAGCTAGTGGTGGTCTCAGCATGCGAGGAATGTGAGTGGGTTGTCCATGCCAACCGCAACAAAGACTAGATCCTCCTGGACAAATAGCGGGATATATTTGCTTCTTTCCATGACTTGAAGGAGGGTGACTTCCTGATACGTCGTAAATGTATCTATATTTTCTAATGTTCCATGCTTGTTTTATATCTACTTTCTTATGTTTTGTGCACACTTTGGAGTATTTTTATACATTTTCTGGAACTAACCTATTAACAAGATGCCATAGTGCCAGTTGCCTTTTTTCTGCTGTTTTTGGTTTCATAAAATTAGCAAGGAAATATTCTCAGAATTGGACAGGACAAAAGACAAAGTCAATATTTTACCCGAAGCAACACGGAGTCGGGAGGGAGATGAAGTGGCGCACCAGGGCAGCCCACACCTGGTGGTGGCATGACCTGGGGGGCGCGCCACCAGGGGTGTGGGCCACCTGGCACTCCACTGACCTTGCCCCTTCACCTATAAAAGCCTCCCGAGAATAAAACCATAAGTACCTGATCAAAGGCCCGATCAAAATTCTATGAAAGAGTTTGTAGTCGCCGCCATCTCCATCCCTAGATTGGGAGGAATCTGAAGCTCTTCCGAACCCTGCTGGAGGGGAGAGATCATCCTGGAGGCCTTCTTCATCACCATGCCTGCCTCCAGTGTGACGCGTGAGTAGTTCATCCTTGGACTACGGGTCCATGTAGTAGCTAGATGGTTGGTTCTCCTCCTTTGTGTTATCATGTTTAGATCTTGTGAGCTCCGTTCATGATCAAGATCATCTATTTGTAATCTTACATGTTTGTGTTTGCGGGGATCTGATGGATATTGAGATTCTATTTCAGATTGATTATTGATTCTATCATGTATATGTTATTTGTAATCTTTCATGCTCTCCGTTGTTTGTAACTATCTTGGCCAAGTAGATGCTTGCAACTCCAAGAGGGAGTATTTATGCTCGATAGTGGGTTCATGCCTCTAGTAATCTGGGGAAGTGATAGAAATCTCTAAGGTTGTAGATGTGTTGTTTCTACTAGGGAGAAAACATCAATCCTTTGTCCATGGGACAACCGTATTGTTTACTTTACACACTTTGCATAATGCAATTATCTGTTGCTTGCAAATTAATACTGGAAGGGGTTCGGACGATAACCTGAAGGTGGATTATAGTCATAGATGCAGTTGGATTACGGTCTATGTATTATGTTGTAATGCCCAATCAAATCTCATATGAGTCAAGATGTCTAGTATATGCATTGTATGCTATTTATCTTAAGGAGAATCACCTCTAGTGAACTATGGACCCTAGTCCATTCTTTTACCATTGATATACCATCTACTGTTTACTGTTTACTTCTGCGAGCAATTACTATCTTCCACACTATACGTTTAATCATTTGTTTACAGCAAAACCTCATTATAAGTTGGGGCAAAGTTCTCTGGTTATGTTGTGTGCAGGATTCTAAGTTGCTGCAACACCTTGGAGTTGTTCCTTGCTCCTACTGGTTCGATAACCCTTGGTTTCATAACTGAGGGAAAACTTGCTACTATGCTCATCATACCTTCCTCTTGGGGTTCCCAACGAGCTCTACATTTTGAGCCATCAAGCACTTTTTCTTTATTGCTTGTCCTCAAGCAATTCAGTTGAAACCTCAGTGCGATAAAAGAAACTTTCAGGAACACATTTGCTTCATAAGATGTATATATTCTCAGCATATGATCAAATACTTAGACAATTCATAATAAAGAGCATGCAGATAAGTTTACCCAGTAGTCATGCAAGCTATGAAGAGATTCCAACCCATTAATATAAGCAACATGACACATAAGCATATGCAGGATTTGTAATGCTCATAGAAGTTATGATAAAGTGGTATCTTGTTTGCCTTTCTTTGGAGCAAAACATAAATGACAAAGCCCTCTGAAGTTTAAGTGAAGACTAGAAGTAAAAATACGAAAGATACAAGTATCAAAGTTATGTCGCAATTAACCGTTGCTTTGGGACAAGCACATTACACTAAGAATGACAATTGTGCTCTCGGGAAGGTGCTCAGAGAATAAATGGTGACTTGACATAAAATGAAAGAAAAGTTTTTAAAAGTTCAAAAGGCTCCAAATGTTGAAAGTATGGTACTCATTAGCTACCTCATTGCCCTATCATAAGCATCTTGAGGTGATTAAGGTTAAATTGAACAAATATGAGGATATACTTGACAAGTTATAAGTAAAAAATCTCATGCCCCTTGCCTACGAGTACGAACCTCATGCTACTCAACTTTAGTCACGAGTAAGTTCTTGTCATTCTAAGTACATGTGTATCATGGAGAACGCCAACGGGTACCCCTTGCCCCATGATACAGGAGCTATCCCATATCAAAATGACAAGGCAACAGACAATGAGCATCTCAGCGATCTTTTTATTTGCTATTTGCATAGGTTTTTACTAGGGATGCTTCACAGAATGCTCACTATGGTTATGCTGCAAGTTTCCACCATGATTAGGCATGGCTTAGGCTAAGCCGCCCATGCGTTTCTCTAACACACATACAAACTCCATGAGCTTACAAGCTCCCCTTTTATTTCACACCGCCTGGGACCCATAAACAAAAGAACATGATATCAACTGAATAATAAGTGCAATGTTGAAAGCGTTCCCCAATGGTACATGGTTTTGCTAATTCTCAACTTATAAAGTGCAAGCATATATGCAACATAGATGGACGCAATGTTTCAAGTTTATGAGAGCTTTAATCACTAATTTTCACATAACAACAAACATTTTTATTTGGAATAAACAAAGCATAATAAATATGCAAGGAATAACAATGAAGCTAATAGGTAGATATGGTGGACTCTTTTTGACAACTTGGTTTTAGGGAGTTGCATGCATGAGTAAAGCTTATACTCAGCATAAGTGAAGGCTAGCAATAGAAAGGGAGCGACAATCGAGAGAGCAGTAACTGTCATAATCATGCTTGTGACAAACAAAATTAATAGTGGCATAAAAGTGACACAAGAACTCTAAAGAAAAATAAATCATAAAGGCTTTAACTCAATTTTTGTTTAGTCGTATGCATGCGTGAGCGTGTGCCAAGTCGATTCAAATAAAACATTCAGAGGAGGATACCACAATGTCATACCAAGTTATGAAAGAACAATGCAAGCAAACATTTATATGGCATGTTACAAACTATTAGTGGATTGGAAACTATCATAATAGAGAAAGAACTACTAAGCATCCATTAAATAACATACACCTTACATGAACAGACTAAGCATGCCCTCAATGATGAGTATATGTACAAAAATGAAACAAACATAGTTCATACCAGCCTCTTACCACACCTCGAGTTGTCATAAATCATCATTGCCTTTCACTTGTGTGACTTGAATAATAAGATAAACACAACTCCAAGGAGTCACTGAACCTTGCAATGAACTTTACAAAACCAGAGAAGAACAAAAAATGGTTTTAGGTTTCGATTTTTAAAGACAAGAACCGAAGGGAAGAGCAAACAAAGCAATTTGGGTTTTTTCGAATAAGAAAATAAAAGATAAAAAGGATGGAGCAAACCAAGGCTAAAGATAAAGAAGCAAACAAAGAGAAATAAAAAAATATTTTTGGTCTTTTTGTATTTTGGAAAGCAGCAATAAAGAAAGAACAAAAGCTTAAAAGAAAGCGAAATGTGGATATACAAGGTACCGGCAGAACAAGATATGTAGATGAGTGTGATGTCGGTATACCTCCCCCCCAAGCTTAGGATTTTGGCCTAAGTGGGGATCAATCCCAATGCGGGTAGGAACTCCAAGATGGCAGTTCATCGTGAGAATAATCATACTCAGGACCTTCTGAAAAGAAGAAGAAGCTCCCCAATCATAGGTAGGCTGCTAGTATGAAGACTCCCCCTTGTTGGAGGGCTGGACCAATTGTCATCGGCCTCCCTTCCAACATTTTGCTCTAGCTAGGAGAGCTCCTCCAAATATGTATCGAGATCTTCCTCCATGTGTGACCATCCTACCCTGTTATCAAGGTTAAATAAAGAAGACGCAGACAAAAGAACCACTCGCTCAGACTTACCTCCTCTCCATCCACTCTTGAGAAAGATTATTTCATAAGATAAATCATTCAAATTATCCCAAGAAGAAACAAATTTATGTTGTATCATGGAATTAAGATCAAGCCTCTCTATGGGAAACTATAAGTCTGAATGATGGGGGCGCTACACCATGCAAAGCTAATAAACGAGAGGCGATGAGGCCTCCACAAATTCCACCTTTCTCACGGTTAGCGGCAAGACAGAAAGCTATCAAAGTAGCCATGTTATAAGTCCTATCTCGTTTCAAGGTAGCTGAGATAAAGGCTAGATCATATGAAGATAATTTACTAGCAGTTTTCCTAGCAAGAACGCGCTTGGCAATAAAGTAGGAAAAATATCGAATAGATGGGAGATGAATATTATGAATTTTACCACTCTCCTTTGGGAAGATGCTCCCTTGGAAAATCTCTGCATACAAGTCCAGGAGTGGTGTACGCCGCTCTCTAATCCTCTCACGCGAACCCCACTATGATACTTGAATAGCTGCACAAAATCATCAAAAGGGAGGTCGACAGACACATTGTAAATTTTGTAATGAACCATGGGGTTAGGCAAGGACAACTAAATCGAAAATCCTACACTATAGACATAGTTATTTTCACATATTGGTAAGGTTCATCTCCCACAAAATGCTCCAATCCTGCATTAGAAATTAGAGTATGGAAATCTTGAGAAATCCCTATAGCCCTCATGAATTCGGGGTATGGATAAATAGAAGGGAAAACTTCTTCCTCACGGTGAACTTTCATGACCTCGGGCACCCTCAATTCATGTTAGTTCAGTTGGTGTTCATTCATCTTTTTATCTGAAATTTTAGACAACCATCACAAGTGATTGCAAGGTGATTACTTAATGAGAGGAACTACTTATAGGGACTTGCAAGAAGGCTAAACATGCATCAAAACAATTTCTCTAAACATAGAACACGCATGCAAACTCACATAACCTGTCACCTACAATAGCAAAACACTCAAGATATAATCCACTAATCACAAATCTACTTGGACAAGTAGAGGAGTCACATACCAGAGAATAAATGCTACAAATCTCAGCAACAAAGGTGGGCTAAGAAAGGAGATCAAAAATCGCAAGCAAGAATAGCAAGAACACGGGTTTGAGCAATGAAATGTTTCTTTCTCGGGAGAGAGAAAGGAGTGGCAGGTAGGAGAATAAGTGGAGGGCCAGGGGTGGCCCACACCATGGACAGGCGCGCCCCTGGTGTGGCCATGCCACCAGGTGGTGTGTCTGCCTGGTGGGCCCCCTGGGTCACTCCAGGTACCTCTCTACCCCCTTTTTGGAGTAAAATTTAATATGAATTTCCTAGAATTTTTCGAGAAACTTTATTTTGAGCAATTTCAGGTATGGATGAATGATTTTCTAGCAGACAGATGATTTGGAATGATGCAAAAACAAACAAAATAAAACTTTAGAAGTTCTAAGACACTCTAATATGCAAGCAACTAGCAAATAAAAAGTAAACAAGGTAAAAAACAAAAATTAAAAGGATAAAGTAAAAGTGAGCAAGGATAATCATGGTGAAAACATTGTTTTGTTCATTAAAATCTCTTTGTTATCAAGGTTGATCAGGTCTTGGTACCAAAAAAATTTATATGAAACAAAACTTTGCATTCCACTAAATGATTATGTTACCTCAACCCTAAGAGCAATAGTCCCGATCATAATAATTCATAATTTTCTTGTAGTATGGGACAATATATTTCTCCAACTTGGATACCCTTAATATTTTTCAATTGAATTTAGGACATAAGTCTTATCAATCTTCTTTGGGAAATAGATAGTATGCTCCTTGTCATCAACATTAAATGTTACCTTTCCTTGATTTTAATTAATGATAGCCCCTACAGTATTAAGAAAAAGTCTCCTAGGAATAATAGACATATTATCATCTGTAGGCATTTCAAGCACAACAAAGTCAGTTAATATCAAACAATTATGAGCCACTTGAACAGGAACATCCTCACATATACCAACAGGAATAGTAGTAGATTTATCAGCCATTTGCAAATATATATGAGTTGGTATCAATTTTTCCAGTTGAAGTCTCTTGTTGAGGGAAAAAGGCATAACACTAACTCCTGCTCCCAAATCACACAAAGCAGTTCTAACATAATTATTTTAATAGAACAAGGAATAATTGGAATCCCTAGGTCTCCAAGTTTCTTGGAACCATACCTTTGAAGGAATAACTAGCAAGTAAAGTAGAAATTTCCTCATTAGGAATCTTCCTTTTATTAGAGATAATATACTTCATATACTTTGAATAAGGAGGAAATTTAATAGCATCAGTCAAAGGGATTTGCAAAAATAAAGGTTTCATCCACTCATAAAACTTGTTATAATGTTCTTCTTCCTTTGACTTGTGTTTCTTATCAGGAAAAGGCATTAGTTTTGGACCCAAGGCACTCTTTCACTACCATGTTTCTTAGCAACAAAATGTTCCTTAGTGTATTTAGTATTCTTAGTGTGCCTTCCAGGTCCTTCTTCAATTTCTTATTTATCAGGAGCTTCATTATTACCATTGCCACTTTTAGTTTTAGCATCAGAATAGATATACTATTAGGATCTTTAGTAGGCTTAGAAGATTCTTCAATTGTTTTATGTTTCTTTTTCTTTCTCGTAGATGAAGTACCACTATTTTCAATTTGTTGAGAACCCTGCTCAATTCTTTTAGGATGTCCCTCAGGATATAGAGGATCCTGAGTGGATGCACCACTCCTAGTCCTAATTCCATAAGCATGTTTTTCTTTAGAAGCATTAACTAACAAATCTTTTTGTACTTTAGTAAGCTGATCAATTTGAGTTTGAACCATTTGGAAGTGTTTAACAAGCATTTTAACATCATTTGAGGTTCTTTCCATAATATCTTTAACTCATTAATAGCTCTAGAGTTTTCCATTAAATGATTCTACACTCTCTTATTGAAATTATCTTGCTTAACAACAAAAATATCAAATTCTTCTAAGCATTGATCAGGAGGTTTAGAATAAGGAATATCACGTTCATCAAAATGTTGGAGAGAGTGTACCTCAATAGTGGATGACTGGGAGATTGGCTTGCATAATTCTTCTATAGGAGGTAAATTCTTCACATCTTTAGATTTAATACCCTTCTCCTTGAGACATTTCTCAGCTTCCTTCATCACTTCATCATTTAGTTCAATCACTCCCCTCTTATTTGGTGTTGGTGTTGGCCCAGGCACAATTGGCTCAGGTGTAGTCGACTCAGGTGTCCAGTCATCATAATTTTTGCTTATTTTATCCATTAATTCCTCAGCTTCTTCCGGAGTTCTCTTCCTAAAAACACAATCAGCAAAACTATCCATGTATGTCCTGGATTCATTAGTAAGTCCATTATAATATATATCAAGGAGTTCATTTTTAGGTAATGGACATCTAGGTTGTGCTTGAATTAAAGCACAAAACCTTAAAATTGAAAAGTTCTTGCAAAATGGCATGTCGAGTACTAGGAGGGAAATATTTCTGAAAGAAAATATTAATCAAGAAATCAGGGCTATCAATAGATCCAGGAGGTAAATTATTAAACCAAGTTTTAGCTTCTCCTTTCAGTAAAAAAGGGAAAATTTTAGCAACAAAGTAGGTGCACATCTTAATATCATCAGAAAATAATGCACTCATGGTAGAAAGCTCAGTCATATGTGCTACATCACTTTCATTTTCAGTCCCACAAAAAGGTTCTTTCTCAACAATGGTTATGTAAGATAAATAAAAAGAGAAATCATAATCCTCATCTTTAATGTTTATGGAAGATGTATCAAACTTAGCATTAGGAGATAAATTCGATCGAACAATATGTCTCTAAAGAAGACTCTTAATAGCACTTGCATCATGAGTGTTTCGACATTCTTCAATATATTCATCAGTCATTTCAATATAACTGTCATTAATATCATAGCTCTCTCTAGACTCAGATGGAATAACAAGTGCCAGCAGTATCTTCATTAGGAGTTTCAGTATTTACAACTATAGTTCTAGCAATTGTAGCATCTAGGAAAGGACCTAATGAACCACTCTTATCAAGCACAGTAGAAGTAGCATCATAAGTATCAGAAGAAATTTCAGATTCATCAGAAGTAGTAGTATGTGTAGCATGTGTATGTGGTGGTGGTGTTAAGGAGATTACTCATCACAGATTGTGAATCAAGAGCAACAGAGGTGTTTAGAACTGTACCTCTCCTTGTAGTGGATGGTAATATAGGAACTTTTCCATCACGAGTTTTACCCATGATGAATAGATAGCAGCGAACAATAGTGATTCCAAGTGAACATTATAAATAGAGATATGCTCCCCCGAAACGGTGCCAGAAAATAGTCTTGATGACCCACAAGTATAGGGATCAATAGTCTTCGAGGGAAGTAAAACCAAATTTATTGAATCGACACAAGGGGAGCCAAAGAATATTTATAAGGCTTAACAAATGAGTTTTCAATTCAGCTGCACCTAGAAAAATTCTTGCTCGCAATATTTTATCAGTAGCAACAGTTTTGTAGTAGCAATAGCTTAGTAATAGAGTAGTAAAATAAAGACAATAGTAACAATTGCAGTAAACAGTAGGATTAATGCGCAGTAGGCATAGGGATGGATTGACAGGCGTTGCATGGACAAGACAATTCATGCAATAATCAAGACATAGGGAATTGCAGATAAATAAGATAAAGTATGCAAGTACTAAATAATCATAAACATGTGTTCCATATAATAGTCAGACGTGCTCATAATGAGAACTTGCACAACATCTTTTGTCCTGCCAGCCTGTTGCAGCGGGGCCTCAAGGGAATCTACTGGCAATTAAGGTGCTCCTTTTAATAGAGCACCGGAGCAAAGCATTAACACTCTGTGAACACACATGATCTTCATATCATAGCCATCCCCTCCAGTTATCCCGATTTCTATCACTTCTAGGCCTCGGGTTTCGGACAACAATATGTGTATACGACATGCAGGTAAGATCATAAACAATAATATCATGATGAATCAATAACATGTTCAGATCTAAAATCATGGCACTCGGGCCCTAATGACAATCATTAAGCATAAAAAGTTTGTAACAATGTCAAAAGCATTAACAATAAATACTAGGCACCATGCCCTAACAATCCGATGAAATTACATGCATGATCTTATCCAATCCCTACCATACCCATAGCCTACTGTGGGTGATTACTCCCTCATGGATGGGGGAATCATGGATGGTTGATGGAGAAGCGTTGGTGATGATGATGGCAATGATATCCTCCAATTCCCCGTTATGGCAGGGTGCCAGAACAAAGTTTCTGGTTCCGAATTGCGGTTTCTGGTGGTGCCGGCACAGTGGAACTCTATCTGGAAAAACATCGAACCCCCCGTTGTTTTTAGGTCAGAGGTCTTTATATAGGTGAAAGGAGAGGTCGAGGCGGAGTCCGAGGTGGCCACACCATCCCCTAGCGCGGCCTGGCCTGGCCCGCGTGGCTAGGTGGTGTGGGCCCCTCGTGGCCCCTCTTTGTCTCGACTTCTAGATTTGTGAGTCTTCTCATGAAATAGGAGTTTTGCGATATTTTCCAGGATTTTTTCTGAAAGTTGATTTCCTGCACAAAAACGAGACACCAAAGCAATTCTACTAAAAACATCGTTAGTCCGCATTAGTTGTATTGGAATCACACAAATTAGAGAAGAAACAATAGTAAAAGTGTTCGGGAAAGTAGATACGGTTTTGGACGTATCTTTATGTTCAAGGCTACCGCAGACAGGTTCAAGATGAAAATCTATGACCGCATCACCTCCTTCTAGAAGGTGTTCGTCTGTCGTCAGCACACCCATCTTGATTAAGGGCCACTTTGGATTGAAGGATTTTCAAAGGAATTTGGAGGAATTCAACCCATAAGATGTTTTCATAAGGAAGACCTTTGGATAAAAGGAATCATACCTCCATAATTCCTATGGATTGCATTCCTACACCCTAATCACATAGGAATTTCAGCATCCACTTTTTTACACTCATTCGTGTATGATTGAGGCATTTTTCTTGTGTGTTTCCTGTGTTTCATCTAAATGCCTTTAAGCCTACAATTTCCTCTATTTTGTACCTGCGACCCTATTAAATTCCAGTGTTTTGTATGATCCAAAGAAAGCTGCAGATTTCCTCTATTTTGTAATCCATTATTTTTGTACCTACGACCCAGTCAAATTCCTGTGTTTTGAAATTTAGTTATCCAAAGAAGCCCTAAGTTCTCTTTAAGTTTGTCGTTCGATCGTGAGGCGACCATTTGTGATGATTATGCGTCAAGACCTAAGTATATTTAATGTGACTACCACTACCACTACCACTACCACTACCACTACCACTACCACTACCACTACCACTACCACTACCACTACTACTACGAGCAAGCACAGCATGAGTCGTTACTATACGTGGCTAAGAAACGTACTAGACATTTTTTTGTGAATCTACTAGAAATTTACTAGACTCGCTGACATCACCTATGTATATGAAAAAACCATTCCTTAAGATGGGACCCACTTAGTACACCATAAGTCAACTGATTGCAGCACTATGTATCTAGCCCAACTTATAAGTTAGGACCCACATGTAAGAGCTTCCATCTCACACATTGTTGTGATTAGAATTTGTTTCAATTTCTATCTATACCTAATAATAATATTTTAATGCTTATGGACTACCCACAAGGGTCACCTTTAAGTTTTTGAGCTTATGGATGGCTTATGGATAGGCTCCACTATGTATGTGAAACTCCTTATCCCTTTTTACCTTGTGGATAGGTTGTGGCCAACGGGAATGTTCGTTTGCGGTACCAAACTTGGTGGTTGAGCACACCGCGGTACCGAGTTGCCATCAATCGCGCGGAGGGGCCATAGTAGATTCGCCAATTGTCCAGAAGGGCCAAATGGGGGTGAATACAAATCTAACGGCCAAACGATCGTTTGAACCAGACGAAAAACGGTTGTTGAACTCAAATACCGCCGTTAGGTCATATCTTCTTGGCCCGCCATGTCAATATTCCCCGTTATCTTTTGTGGTCTTGGACTAGCTTACCCTTGCGTGGACCAGATCCCTGAGTGGACGAGATCTATTTCTTTGCTCTGCTCTGGTCTTCTCCCCTGCTCCCCTCCCCATAACATTTGCTTAGCTCTGGCTGCTCGCCTCAGATCGGAGCTCGCACTTGCTCTAATTTGCGTCTCCGCCATGTCCGGTGAACCTCCCACACCTCTAATCGAAGCTCGCAGCCGTCGCCATTGCATCGTCCGCTGTACCGGAGCTTCGCGTCCCCGGACTAATATCTCGCCTCCGGCTAGTCCTTCTCGCACGGCAGAGCGCGTCCCGTCGGGCGATCCAGGCCGGCGACTGGCCTCGGGAAGTTGCGTGCTATCGTGCACCCAGGCTTGGTAGCCCTGGCACAGCAGTTCGACGACCACGCTCTCATGGCCACCGTGCTAGGCGTCCGTCCCGCCCGTGTCGCCGACAGAGTTACTGTCGGCTTTCAGGTCTCGTTTTGGGATCAGACGAAATGAGGTCAACATTGAGGTATGTGTGCCGCCATTCGATTTTTTTGTCCGGTTCGAGCACAGCTCAGACATCGAGCGTGTTCTGCATTCTTCCCATTCTTTCGAGTGCTGCGGGGAGAAAATGAGCTTCATGCGTTTGGCATCGCGCATGTGGGTGGGACGATCGGTTGGGGCATCTTCGTTTCTTCTCCAAACTAGGCTTTGACGGCCTCCCATTAGATGCTTGGGAGCCGGAGGCCCTCAAGCAGGTCGTCAATAGCCTTGGCGGCGAGCTGGTGGAAATCGTGCCACCGAGCGACAGATGGGTCATCGAGGTTAAAGGCGTGGCTGAAAGATCCTGACGCCGTTCCTAAGATGTCCGAGGTGCATATTCCAAGCAGGGCAGGGCGACAGCTTTGCTGGAAGCACCCGGTCATCATCCACCTAGAGGAGGATCTGGACTTGGTACATGCATCCAGGGCCCCGAAGAGGCTGCCAGAAAGCGCCCTCGTCGCCTGCAGTGTTGGCCTGGAAGGATCGATGGCACAGGACCGCCACCGTTTCGCGACAGGGCACACCGTTTCGGTGGGGGGACCGGGCTTGGACGAGCTGGTGGTTCTGATTTCCCTTGAGTAAAGATAGAGCTCTAGTGAATTGTCGTGGTATGTGTGGCTAGTGAATTTGTAGTATGGAGAGCATAGCAGGAAGTTGGCATCGACTAAAAATGTGTAATAGTTTGAATCGATGTGTAGTACGTGTGTGTAATAGTTTGAAGTAATATGTGTGTGTAATAGTTTGAATCGATGTATGTAGTGTGTGGGTAATGAATTGATGTAGTTTGTGTGCGTGTGTAATAGTTTGAATCGATTGTAGTTGAACACCGTGCTTTATAATTTCTGTGAATAACAAGGACAGCCTCATGAAAAGAGGGTGGTCTGGCAATGAGCAATGTCAATTCTGTGGATGCCAGGAAAATGTAGTCCATCTCCTCTTTAAGTACTCCCTCCGTTTCAAAATATAAGATGTTTTAGCTTTGTGAATGGAGCGTATCTAGACATCTGTTAGTGATGAACCTACATACTAAAAGGGGACTAGATACACTTCATTCACAAGCTAAAACATCTTATATTTTGAACGGAGGGAGTACAAGGTAGCTACATTTGTAACACGTTGAATTGCAGGACCATTTTGCAGGCAACACAAGATAACGGAAAAATGGTTTACAACACAGACAGTAGACACAAAATTTGTAGTCTAGGATAAAAGATGCCAGTTAACTGGATTGAACCACGACTAGTAATTGAAGGAAATAGGTACTTGATAGTATTTTCTTACAATAGTAGTACTTCCATACAAAAGGGTCTTATACCTGCACAAAAGTGGGCTAAACTTCCTACTAGTTTATAAAAGAATTCGTAAGCATTTCATCTACAAAAGCCATTCTTTAGTCTGAACTTAACTATTCTACACTGAAGAAACTACAGATCTCTACCAGAAAAGTTGGCTGGCCAATTGCCTTGAGAGGACATAAGTTCTTTGATCATTTAACCCAAACTGATCTATTGCCTTCCCGCCAAACTACAAGAAATATGCATCGTTCATGCACGAGCGATTTCTGTGCGCCAGTCCCGGTTCAGTTGGACCATCCGCGTCGCTGCAACGATTTCTTCCAAACTGAAATTTGACATCTCCTTCTCGGGATCGTAGGTCCGTGTGAACCTCGAACCTGAATTTTGGGGCTGAGCTGATGCCCACCGGCGGCTCCGGTTGTCGAACAATCTAGCATGTTGAGTGTAGACGCTTGGTCGCCGCCACGGTACGGGCTTCGATGGTGCGTAGGATGGAGCATCTTTGCCGTAGACGGCATGCTCCCATCCTACCCCATTGAGGTAAAGTAGTCCGTGCCGAAGCATGGACGCGAGAGTTCCTAGACCTTGGCACTGCCCTGTTCGAGGGTGTGTACCCTCGGCGGGTGGCATGCTCTCATGAACGATTTGATACGTACCTTGTTCCCATTGCCTAGAGCATGCCGTAATGCCGCTGCGCGGGGCCATGTTACCCTAGTTGGTTGTGGCGTGGAGGAGTTGCACA
Organism: Avena eriantha; assembly: GCA_910589775.1. Lineage (NCBI taxonomy): Eukaryota > Viridiplantae > Streptophyta > Magnoliopsida > Poales > Poaceae > Avena > Avena eriantha. Next base: position 52,935 of record CAJUXJ010001056.1, read on the forward strand.
AGGTGAACTGTGGTTAGTCGGAGAAGGGGAGTGAAAGACTGACAGTAGGTTTGGACTATGAGCACGCATGAAAATAACCATTTCCCATTTCCTTAGAGGGTAATAATTCGACACTCGCTGCATTAACATCTCAATCTTTATTTCCCTTCTCAGCATAAGAGTGCGAACCTATTAAAAAGATCGGGCGTGGCTATCAACCTCATCGGGCAATGTACCAGGACGGGTAGGAGACGGGACCGAGTTTCATTTTAGAAATGTTGACGACTGTTGCCTTATGTTTATACGATATTATTTATATGCCACCATGTACCGTCGAGTGTAGCAACACCATCATAAACATGGGATAACGACGTGGCGTGTTTTATTTTTAAAAGGGCATCAAAAACAGGGGATGCCGACGTGGCATGCTTTCTGACTGGCGGGCCCGCCCCCTCCACCTTCGACGGCGTGCATCCCAGGTTCGAGGGGTGGTGCCGCCCCACCAACACATTATTGTGCAATTTTACATGTGGGACCTAAATTCCGGCGCTGAGCTGATGCCTATGTCAAACACAGAGAATTCTGAAAGAAGCTACTAAAAATAATACTTTGAATTCTGGAAGTAATAAATTTAAATACATTACAATTTTGTCTGAAAGGTAATACGCATTCTGATCATCGAAATAATATAAATACAGTACAAATTTCTACTTCGAAAAATAGACCTGGAAATGCTAGCAAATAACCTAGGATGAATATATGATTCATTCTCCCCTATATATTTCGTTGTTGTCGGCTCCCGCGTGCTGCAACACATGTTCAGAGAACTCTCTCCGTCTGCAGTGTCCTGCCATAATCTCGTACAGAGGGTAAGGCCTCGGTGTATGTTCCAGACTTAGGCCATACATTACAATTGTTGGTTCCTCTTCCCAGGCTTGAACCTCATGATCATACAGTCTAATGTAATTCCTGTAGTATCTGCAACCAGGTTTGACTATGGGGTGTAACCTGGTGTCAATGGAGATAGACCAATTGTAACCAACAAAGAGGGCACGACTTCCAATGTCACCGATAGCCTCGAGAGAGCGGTTCTCCGTGTCCACCTGGTACAACACCAGTTGCCCTTTGGAGAAATCCCCGTTCAACACAAGAAGCAGATCACCATCTGACTCCACAAGGTAAAAATTGTAGGTTCCGTGTACCTGTTCAAAGACTGGGGCCGAAATTATTTTGGCCATCGTGACAGTGCTCGCGTGCTGCTCTAACTGGATGTTGGTCGACAAGATGTCTCCATTCTCAAGTAATGCATATACTTCCCCTAGGAATGCCGTCATGCAGACCAGAAGCGTATCAGGATGGTGGCGAATACAATCCTTCTCCAAATGATCCATTGATTTGCCCCGTTGAGGTGCTCTCATCGGCCCATGCAATATGATCTGGATAATCAGTGCAAACAAACACCATCATCCGGGACTTCGTCACGATGACAGATTCCAGAAGATCAGATGGTATGTGTGCTTGAAACTCAGTGTTAGACTTATGAGTGATTGGGTTCAGAAGCCGAATATGGTACGGCTCCACCCTCTGAGCAAGCACGATGACGCCACGAGAAACACCGACGAAGTAGAATCTTTTGGAAGAAGAGGGCATCAGTTAGCACTAAAATGTTTACAATGGAAAATACCAATAAATATCGGATGTGAATGTGAACCTGCGATAGACGTCCATTAGATTTTCCTGAAGCAACGACCAGTGGCGAGGTTGAGGAAGGTGAAGTCTCCAACGTCTGGAAGTGTGTTATCTATCATGATCTAGTTGTTGAGATGGAATTCGGGGGCACCTTTAAAGTGCGACGCCAATCGGTGCAGACTTCCCGACAAGCAGCATAGGTGTCGACGTACTCCTCTTTCTCCAGCAAATAGTCGGCAATCTTGCGAAGTGGGTCGGCTCCAATTCCTCTTCATCCGGCTACTGGCCATGGCTTATGTGCGGGAATGTTTTGATCGAGGAAGAAAGAAGAACTACTACTTCGAGGAGAAGAAGAAGAGGATAACAGACGAGGGAGACGAAGCGGAACTGCTACTGCGAGGAAACGATGAGACGGGGGAGAAGAAGCGGAACTGCCAATTCAAGTTTGGATCAACGGGCTTTTTTCCGGAACTAGCGCTTGGACCAGCAATGCACTGCATGCAAGTCTTGATCAAACAGACTGACATGTGGGACCTGCTAAAAATTCCGTGAAGTGCTCCCCGTGTATAGTGCACCGACATGTGGCATGTTTTCTGACAGGCGGGCCCGCCTCCTCCACCTATGACGGTGCGCGTCCTAGGTTCGAGGGCTGGTGCCGCCCACCAACACATTATTGTGCAATTTTCCATGCTTTGTCGCAACCAGCTCCGCTCCGCTCCACTACTCTGCTCCTGCCGCCGCCACTCCGCTCAGTCGTGCACCGCTCTCGTCGTCCCCTTGGGCCGTCGTCCTCCCGCCCTCCCCTCCCTGCCATCCCCTCACGTCCCCTCCCCTCTCTGCCCTGTCTGGAAATGAAAACCGAGAGTCGGCCATTAGGTTAGGGGCCCAACGACGCTGCTGATCCGGATCCCGCTCGGAGATGGATCCTACGAGGCTTGAGAGCACGGATATGGGTCCTGCGCGGCTGGAGAGCACGGAATCTCCTTCAAGTATGGAGAGCACAGAGGACAACGAAACAGGGGGAGAGGTAGCGGGGGTGTAGAGCTTTGGAGGTATGGAGCCCGGAGAAGGTGACGTGCGTCCACATTGAAAGGTAAGAATTTTGATTCCTTATCTGCATACCCCAATTAGCATTTATAGTCCCGTGGTGATGCCAAGGATACGGGTTGGTAACCGCAGGACGTCTGTACAGCTTGTCCTTGAGCATGATGCTTTGTCAAGCGGGCATGAAGGCACTGAATCGTGTGGTGGTGCGGATGATTAGAAAGCATATCCAGACGTGGCTGCTGACCCTGATAGGATGGAGAGTAGGGAATATTTGGTTGATTCGAACTTTGAGCCTAACTATGGGACTGATGAGGAAGAGGAATGTGAAGATGTGGAAATGGGATGTAGATATGACGACGAAGATGTGGACAGGCCAGTGATACACTTTGACAGGGACAATCCTACAATTGATGAGGGGACTGTCTTTGATAATGTGGAGGACTGCAGATATGTAGTTGCAACCTATGCAATCAGAGTTGGGTTCGAATTTATCATTGAAAGAGCGAGCAAAAGAGATTTAGGGTGCACTGTAGGGAAAGTAATGTGTGTAAATGGAGATTACATGCATCTCCAATGCGGGGTGGACACCCATTTCAGGTTGCAATAGCTACATTTAGTTTCAGTCTTTCTCATATTTATTCTGCTGATAACTAGCTCTGAATTATTTGGATTCTTATCGAATGCAGATCAAAGTAAACATGAAGGAACACAACTGCCCTAATACTTCTTTAAGTGGTAAAATTAGACCGGCGACTACCAAGTGGATTGCTGCTATTGTACTTGACTGGGTGAGGTAGGATCATAACATGGACCAGCTTAACTCAGAGCAAAGATTAGCAAAAGTTTAACGTTCTGATCCTTATCACAGAGTCTTTGATGGGAAGGAGATGGCTCTAGACTTCATTCAAGGCAAGTGGAATGACAGTTTTCATATGTTGTATAGTTTCAAAGCTCAGGTAGAGAAAACATCACCTGGTAGTGTTGTTGACATCGATTACGAGGTTGTGAAAGGGAGAGAAAAGGTCTCGAGGGGGGTCAGGTATAAGCAGGTAGATAAGATATGCTTCAGGAGATGTTTTGTCTGCCTAAAGGCATGCTGGAAGGGGTTCCCAGACGGCTGCAGGCCATACTTGGCAATAGGCGCAACTTCTTTAACAGGGAAGTTCAGGGGACATGTTGCTTCTTCTTGTGCTCTGTACGCGCATAATTGGCTTCTACCCGTAGCTTATGCTGTTCTTGAGGGTGAATCAAATGAAAGCTCGACATGGTTCATGCAGAGGACTAGAGGAAGTAATTGGTCACCCTGAAGGCTTGGTGATACACACTGGTCCATTCGAGGGTCTTGAGAATGTTGTTGATGCTGTGTTTCCTAGGGTTGAGCATAGGGAATGCATGTGGCACCTCGCTACTAACTTCACGAAGAAGTTCGAAGGAAACATCTTTGAAGAGGACTTGTGACGATCAGCATAAACATACATCCCAAGAACGCATGCTACTTACTTGCAGAACATGTATGTAGTTCCAAAGGTGAAATATACCTTGAGGAACATCACACCAAGCTATGGGCCAGAAGCATGTTTGTGAGTTAAGCACAGTGGATTTTGTATGCAATAATTTGGCAGAGAGTTTCAAGGATAAGATTTTGGGCATGAAGACACTTGGAATTGTTATTTTGTTGGATGCAATAAGACAGTGCATAATGGTGAAGATAGATTAAAGGCAAAGAATGTGTTGCAAGAAAAATTTAGGCCATAAAATAGTTCCAAAGGTGGTTATGTTACTGAATGCAAGAACCAGGGCAATCAGAACGATAAAGATGAGGGTGGTCATAAGTTCCAGAACATTGGCTGAGGTTTATGCAAAATACAAGCATGGAAGTGAACGGAGGTACACTGTAGACATTCGAAACAAGACTTGTTCATGCAGGCAGTGGCAGATTACTGGTATTCCATGTCACCATGCAATTTACTTCATCTTAAAGCTTAGAGGTAACGGAGCTGAAATAGAGAACTATGTCGACAACTATTTCTCCGTGGACAAGTTTGTTGCAACTTATGCAGAAAACATACCACCTATGGCCGATGAAAATGATTGGGAGATTGTCGATCCAGGGATCAAACTTCAACCACCAGTTCTTAGGAGGCCACCTGGGAGGCCTAGAAAGCTAAGGATCATAGCATCCACCGATAAAGGTCCAAGGCTTGGTGCTAGGAAAGGAAATGCGGACGTTGTGGCGGATTCACCCATATCAAGAGGTTGTGCAAAAACACAGTTACACATGCTATTGTCCATGTTTACACGTCGGTGGCCGAAAATGAGGCTTCTCAGCCAGAACTGGCGGAAGAAACAACGCGAAGACGGTGATGACCACTCGGAGGAAAACGTACGTAAGTAGCCAATTTATGAAGAAGTGGAGGTGCCGGCGAGAAAAGGGTGTGAAAAGAAACAAAAGGGTAAGCGGAACGGGGAGGAAAGGGAAAATAATGGAGGTGTATTAGAATATGAAGATGTTGCAGGGGTGATTGAGGATGTTCTTGAGGATCTTTCGGCTAACTACAGGAGAAATATAAATCCCTGCCAATTTCATCTTTGTACGATTCTCCGGATGAAAGGTAAGCTTAAAAATTGTTTTATTTGCCATTTTATCATTTTTTTTATCCTCATCAACTGATGTTTAATGCAGCGTGGGATAGGAGACTAATAAGAGGAGAAGAAAGATGTGGGCACAGTAACGTCCTATGTTGAATTGTATCATTGAAATTAAACTAGCCGTGTCGTCTTTATTTATATCTGGCGGGTTTGCAACGTGTCTGTGATGAGGTCATGTGGACCAGATTACATTTTTTTTAAATATTATTACATTAATTTTTTACCTGCGTTTGGACGCGGCTACTAGTTCCCATCTCCCTTGCATTCCCATCTCCTCTGGCGCACTCCAGAATTATGGCTGTGCAATCAAGTAGCAGAGTCAGCATATTGTCCCATCAGGTGTGAACACAATGACTTTGTTTGTTCAGAATTTGACGACTTTTAATTATTTTGAAAGACAGAGAAACCTAAAACATGTATCTAGACATGTTTTGGGTATAGACACATTTATGAAATATCTAAAAAACTAAGTCAGTTATATCTAGACAGGAGTAGTACACTATTACAACACGCTCGATCCCTTCTCCTCAGGCGCACTCCAAATTATGGCTGTGCCATCAAGTGCTGGGAGCAGAGTTAGCGTATTGTCCCATCAAATATGCCAGGGAACGCTGCGAACTTTATTTTAGGATCGAACGAGTTTCAATCGACTAGTTTCAAAGACAAAGACAACTAAAACATGGCCAACATATATAGATTATGACTATAATCGACCATGACTCAGGTGACCCAGATCCAAAGAGCGCATTAAGATACCGTACATAGATTAATTGGAAATTTTGCTACAAGACACCTTTATTTTCTAGCGTTTGCTAAACACACCGCTCAATTGTAATGGTACCCGGCAAAGACACAATCAGACGGTGTGTTGCAGCAAATGACAGAAAATAACGGTGTCTTGTAGCAAATTTTCCCATTTAATTTATGCTTAAGTGGCCCTAATCGACTATGACGCTCCCGCAGTCTCCATCATTGACGATGTTGTCCGTGTCGCCGCCAGCCTCCTCTACGTCAGAATCGATGCCGACGTTCCCGGCAGCGTTCCTCCTCCTCATGGATTCTTCACGGCGCGATGCATCGATAACGGTGGAGGCCGTACGCCCAGGCACTGCCCAGAAGCGCTGCCTCCCTTTAGGGTTGCGCAGATCCGGGTGGATCTCCCGCCGGTGGGTCCCGCACAATGTAATCAACGCAGCCCGATCCTTCTTGAACAGCCTTCGCCAGTACGCGCTCGTACGCGAGTACACGCCATTGCCCTCTTCTGCTCCGACAGCTGGTAGTGGCGCTCCTCGATCTGCCTCGCCAATGCGTTGTCACGCAAGAGCGGCGTGACAGGAACCCCGGCGTAGCTGAGCTCGAAGCCGGCCGGAAGACTCGGTAACAGCGGCGTGAGTATGTCGTAGTGGGCGAACATCCGAGCCTCGTGCAAGTTGAGTTTGGGTCTCTCCCTCTCCATGGCAATGAAGGAACACGATCAGATTTCGGCCCCGAGGTTAAGGGATAAGGCAAGGACGTAGGCCCAGCATAGTTGCCACGGCCAATCAGTTCGCAAAACAGACTTCTCGCGGATCGCCCTCGCGAAGGACATCACTATCATCCACGTACCCTGATCCAACGGCGCATAACAATCGGGGATCGGGTCTTCTAGAAGCCCAGCGGTCTGCTGGTTCGTTCTGCGTCCCGATTGTTTGTGGCCAATCGCGGGCAGTTGAAAATAATAC
>CAJUXJ010001057.1:0-15488 GCA_910589775.1 Avena eriantha
CTACGCAACTGCCATAACAGTCACTGGAAAGTCGAACCGCCATCGTCGAACTCGCCGGAATTCGGCCAAATCTTGCCCGAGTGTTCGGAATCCGCACACGTTGTTGTTGTCAATTTTATGCTGCTCATCTCGATAGACCCATTTCAGGCCAAACCGCCGATGACAGCCGCCATGGCGGCCATGGATGACCTCGAGCTGGGGCGGGCATGCACGAACCAGGAGGTCAGGCAGCGCAGAGGATAGAGGCCGAACCTCGTGGGGAAGGCGCCGTCGGGCTGGTGAGCGGCTGTGCCGCGCGCGTCGGTGGGCCGGCGGCGCGGTGTAGGGCGCCGATAACGCGCGAGCCGGTGGTCGGGCGACGTGGTGTAGGGCGCCGACAACGCGTGAGTTGGCATGCGACGAGAGCGGCCAGTGGGCGGGTAGCCGGCGGGCGAGCGGGCTGACGTGTAGGCGTGCGGGCGGTCAGGGCTAGGAAGAAGAAGCACTGAGGGGGGAAAATTAAATATGCCAAGAATATGCTTTTTTTAAAGTTTCTTTTGCGGGTGTTGTCCTGACGAGTTTTTTTTTCCAATGTAAAGAGAGTTTTAACTATCCTTATACGTTTTAAGTGCTGCATTTTAAGGCGTCTGTTAGAGATGCTTCTTAGCTGTTTAGTTCTGGTTAGATTTTCCTTTTAATTTTTAGGGAATAATAGTTTATTATTATTATATTGGTTACGTGGGGGAATGAAAAAAATTATCTGCTTCAATATTTTTGCTCCCTCCTTTATTTTCCCGCTGAATGCTGCCCCCACCCTTTATATTTTGCATTGCTACCCCCGTTCCTTGGGCACAGAACCCTAAATCACCAACTTCCCTCCCCAAAAATGTGCAGCCGCCGCCGCTCCACCGTCGGCCGTAGGTGTCTAGACATTCTCTCGCCGGCTGAATTGACTGCCACCGTGGCATCTCCCCCTTCCCCGTACACTCACCAAGTTACCCAAATCAAGGAGCTAGAAGCTACGAAGATGGGTTTGAGGCGCTAGATTTTGCGGCATGTGCTATTATCCTGACCATTATTCTCTAAGGCCATCAAGGAGAGGGCGCCAGATTGATGTGAAGGAGAAGGTAACTCCAATCTACAGATGCCGGAGAAGGTAACTCCAATCTGCAGGTATTCTATTGGATGTTCTGACCTCAAAATTTCTCCGTTCATTGGTCTAGATATAGTGTTTGGTTCTATTTCTGCTGATTATGTGAGATTTATTATCACTTGCATACTCTCGGCTCCGCGCGGCGGGATGTGGGAATTCGCGTGTAGGTCCTCGACCACGGGAGAACTGCGTGTTGGGCAGCCTCTCGCCGGAGTAGTACAACCTCATTCACAGCGGCGATCCAGTGAGTTGAGGGGGCATGGGGCTGGGCGTGGCTCCGGGCTACCAGGGATGAGAGGCTGGAGGTTGCTTCCACATACGTATTGGAGCTCTCCAGGTTTGGACAACAAGCTCGACTCATATTTGTTTTCAGTTTTCTTGGCTATACAATTCCCTACTATATTTCTTTATTTTTGATTACTGTATGGTGGTCTCTCTAGTTAACTATGTATAGCTGTTCTAGTTTGCTCTATATTTCTTTATTTTTGATTACTGTATGGTGATCTCTCTAGTTAACTATGTATAGCTGTTCCAGTTTGCTAAGAAATATCAAGGATTCCCGGTAAGTTTTGATGACGAAGTTGCACGGTTATTACTGCTCCTTAATTAGTATGTATGACCATTACCTGGAAATAGGCAATCCTAATTTTGTCAACTTCTGCTCCATTAATTGGTACTATTTTTGAAAGTCTTTTGCGTTTTGTTAAATGAAATTAGTTTGCTGTACTTATTTTACATTCTGCTTTGTTCTAGATTTTGAACTGGTTCATAAACACTCGTACAAATATGACTGTCGGAAGTTAGCAGAGTGGTAAGATACCATACATACGTGGTAAGGCCTTTGCTAAAAGAAACATCTCGTTCTTGTTAGAATACTATGGAACTGTATTTTAAGAGGTTAATTGTATTGTTGGGTTAGTCCTAGCATATTAATTATAGATAATAGATTTAATTTTGTAAAGAAACTATGCTATATTACAAAAGAAATAGGGTGCCATGAAATGCAGATTTAGATGATTTATTAGAAGGCTCCATCATTTACGACAACACCGGTCGTAGAACTCCATATTTTATGGTTGCAATCGTAATGACGGTTCTGATGCTTTGTGGCATTAAAATATATTCTTGTAGGCAATCTTTGCTCTTATTGTAGCCTCTGCATCCTTTATTTGAGCTATTAAGTTTTGCAGCATTATACTTCATTGAGGCTATACTGAGTGTATCATAATTACCCTCCTAGAATGTTGAAGAAAGACGAAGTTTTTCTACTGTTCCGTTAGTTAAGGCTGCATTATCTTTAAATCGGGATCTATTTCTCTCATGTTTATATTTAGTTGGTAAACAATTCTTTTTTTGCATTCATCAACACTTACTTACATGGCAAATGTAACCTGTAGTAGAAATTACTCTAATAACGGTGATTGAGCATACCTGAAGTCTAGTATCTGGAAAAAACTGAATGTTTTAACTTTTCGGAGCAACTACCTATTTAGGTGGTGCAACAACCACTTAGTCAAATATTGTTGGAAGATTGTGAACTATAATGCTTCATTACACCATCATGCTTAGATGAAAATCCGTCTGTTTGCGAAGTCATACAACCCAGTTAAATGTTTTTCAAACTAGACTTCAAAGTATTTTGGCTTACTTTCGGTAAGCTAGTTGTTGCTGAAACTTGTAGAAAGTCATCTCTTATGATTTTATGATTATAGTGGCCCTTAGATCCTGGAATGGCAAAGATGACGAGATGGTACCATCAATGGTGATGATGATGTTATCCATGGCGAGGAGTACAAAACAAGTGCTTCATGGTTTGGAAGAGTATATATGCTAGCTTGTTGTGACATTTTCAGAGTTGATTTATCTATACAGATTCTTTCGTGAAACATGTTCTATAGTTTAAATCTCTTATCGAGTACTCGTCAAATGATGAAATATGTAATAGTGATGGTATGTACATGCTGATTTGGAACCTGTTATTCTAGTATCTTTATCATAATTGAGTCATATCCATGTTATGTTTCAATTAAAGAAATGGCAAATTAAAGAGAGAAGAGAATATTAAACCATCCCATCACTATGATATGTGATCATGTTTTGGACATTCACAAATATGGTATTCTCCGTACAAATTTGATGTATTAATACAACACGGACTGTATGTTGCATTTTTGTTGCCATGACTAGAATGATGTTGCCATAAGTTAACGCCACATGCATAGTGGTTCATGGTAAAAGCCTAATACCACAAAAATAAGAGTTTGTTACCATAGGTTATTGCCACAGTTGACTATTTCCATGGAAAAGCATACACCACGAAACAAGCCGTTGTTGGCATAGGTTATTGCCCACAACTCCCTATCGCCACGAAGTAGTAGTTGCCACATATCATTATCTGTTGTATTAAGCTATCGCCACAAACCAAATTGTGGCATCAAGTGCACAATGCCACGGAACAAAATGTGGCAACTTGCCTCATGATTGTTGCAATATCATGCTTTATTGCCATGATTTGTTTTTTTGTGGCAATAACCTATTATCGTGCGTCCTATTGCAACGGCTCACAACGAACGACATGTCGTAGCAATACATACCTATTGCAACAATTTCGTGCTTATTGCAACGAATGATTTTGTTGCAATAGACCAAAATCCTTGTAGTGAGTGTCATTGCATGCGTGCTCTTTTCAAAATCCACCTATGGATCCACCAGTGTCATTGCATGTGTGCTCTTTTATTAACAACAACTAGAGTCATTGCATGTGTGCTCTCTTCAGAGACCATACTGTTATTTTCACAATCCACCTATGGATCCACCAGTGTCATTGCATGTGTGTTCTTTTTACTAACAATAACCAGAGTCATTGAAATGTGTGATTCTTTTCACATACCACATATGGATCCACCAGTGTCATTACATGTGTGCCCTTTTTACTAAAAACAACTGGAGTCATTCATGTGTGTTCTTTTCACATACCACATATGGATCCACCAGTGTCATTGAAATGTGTGTTCTCTTCAGAGAGCACACATGGATCGACTAGTGTCAGTGCATGTGTGTTATTTTTACTAACAATAACTGGAGTCATTGCATGTGTGTTATTTTCACATACGACATATGGATCCACCAGTGTCATTGCATGTGTGCTCTTTTCACAATCCACCTATTGATCCACTAGTGTCATTGCATGTGTGTTCTTTTTACTAACAACAACCAGAGTCATTGCATGTGTGTTCTTTTTACTAACAACAACCAGAGTCATTGCATGTGTGTTCTTTTCACATACCACATATGGATCCACTAGTGTCATTGCATGTGTGTTCTTTTTCACATTCCACCTATGGATCCACTAGTGTCATTGCATGTGTGTTCTTTTCACATTCCACCTATGGATCCACTAGTGTCATTGCATGTGTGTTCTTTTTACTAACAACAAGCAGAGTCATTGCATGTGTGTTCTCTTCAGAGACCACACATGGATCCACCAGTGTTATTGCATGTGTGTTCTTTTTACTAACAACAAACAGTCATTGAAATGTGTGTTCTCTTTAGAGACCACACATGGATCCACCAGTTTCATTGCATGTGTGTTCTTTTTACTAACAACAACCAGAGTCATTGCATGTGTGTTCTTTTCACATACCACATATGAATCCACTAGTGTCATTGAAATGTGTGTTCTCTTCAGAGACCACACATGATTCCACCAATGTCATTGCTAGTGTGTTCTTTTCACAATCCACCAATGGATACACCAGTGTCATTGCATGTGTGCTCTTTTTACTAACAACAACCAGAGTCATTGCATGTGTGCTCTCTTTAGAGACCACACTGTTTTTTCACATCACCTATGATCCACCAGTGTCATTGCATGTGTGCTATTTTTACTAACAACAACCAGAGCCATTGAAATGTGTGTTCTCTTCAGACACCACACATGGATCCACTAGTGTCATTGCATGTGTGTTATTTTTACTAACAACAACAAGAGTCATTGCATGTGTGTTCTTTTCACATACCACATATGGATCCACCAATGTCATTGCATGTGTCTTCTTTCTACTAACAACAACTGGAGTGATTTCATGTGTGTTCTTTTCACATACCACATATGGATCCACCAGTGTCATTGAAATGTGTGTTCTCTTCAGAGACCACACATGGATCCACTAGTGTCATTGCATGTCTGTTCTTTTTACTAACAAGAACTTGCATTGCATCTGTGTTCTTTTCACATACCACATATGGATCCACCAGTGTCACTGCATGTGTGCTCTTTTCACAATTCACCTATGGATCCACCAGTTTCATTGCATGTGTGTTCTATTTACTAACAACAACCAGAGTCATTGCATGTGTGTTCTTTTCACATACCACATATGTATCCACCAGTGTCATTGCATATGTGTTCTTTTCACAATCCACCTATGGATCCACCAGTGTCATTGCATGTGTGTTATTTTTACTAACAACAACCAGAGTCATTGAAATGTGTGTTCTCTTCAGAGACCACACATTGATCCACCAGTGTCATTGCATGTGCGTTCTTTTTACTAACAACAACCAGAGGCATTGCATGTGTGTTCTTTTCACATACCACATATGGATCCACCTAGTGTCATTGAAATATGTGTTCTCTTCAGAGACCACACATGGATCCACTAGTGTCATTGCATGTGTGTTCTTTTTACTAACAACAACTGGAGTCATTGCATGTGTGTTCTTTTCACATACCACATATGGATCCACCAGTGTCATTGCATGTGTGTTCTTTTCATAATCCACCTATGGATCCACTAGTGTCATTGCATGTGTGCTCTTTTTACTAACAACAACCAGAGTCATTGCATGTGTGCTCTCTTCAGAGACCACACTCTTTGTTTCACAATCCACCGATGGATCCATCACTGTCATTGCATGTGTGTTCTTTTTACTAACAGTAACTAGAGTCATTGAAATGTGTGTTCTCATTAGAGACCACACATGGATCCACTAGTGTCATTGCATGTGTGTTCTTTTTACTAACAACAACCAGAGTCATTGCATGCGTGTTCTTTTCACATACCACATATGGATCAACCAGTGTCATTGCATGTGTGGTCTTTTTACTAACAACAACTGGAGTTATTTCATGTGTGTTCTTTTCACATACCACATATGGATCCACACGTGTCATTGAAATGTGTGTTCTCTTCAGAGACCACACATGGATCCACCAGTGTCATTGCATCTGTGTTCTTTTTACTAACAACAACTAGAGTCATTGCATGTGCGTTCTTTGCACATACCACATATGGATCCACCAGTGTCATTGCATGTGTGTTCTTTTCATAATCCACCTATGGATCCACCAGTGTCATTGCATGTGTGCTCTTTTTACTAACAACAACCAGAGTCATTGCATGTGTGTTCTCTTCAGAGACCACACATGGATCCACCAGCGTCATTGCATGTGTGTTCTTTTTACTAACAACAACCAGAGTCATTGAAATGTGTGTTCTCTTCAGAGACCACACATGGATCCACCAGTGTCATTGCATGTGTGTTCTTTTTACTAACAACAACCAGAGTCATTGCATGTGTGTTCTATTCACATACCACTATATGGATCCACCAGTGTCATTCAAATGTGTGTTCTCTTCAGAGACCACACATGGATCCACCAGTGTCATTGCATGTGTGTTCTTTTTACTAACAACAACTGGGGTCATTGCATGTGTGTTCTTTTCACATACCACATATTGATCCACCAGTGTCATTGCATGTGTGTTCTTTTCACACTCCTCCTATGGATCCACCAGTGTCATTGCATGTGTGCTCTTTTTTATAACAACAACCAGAATCATTGCATGTGTGCTCTCTTCAGAGACCACACTGTTCTTTTCACAATCCACCTATGGATCCACCTATGGATCCACCTATGGATCCACCAGTGTCATTGCATGTGTGTTGTTTTTACTAACAACAACTAGAGTTATTGAAATGTGTGTTCTCTTTAGAGACCACACATGGATCCACCAGTGTCATTGCATGTGTGTTATTTTACTAACAACAACCAGACTCATTGCATGTGTGTTCTTTTCACATACCACATATGGATCCACCAATGTCATTGCATGTGTGTTCTTTTTACTAACAACAACTAGAGTCATTTGATGTGTGTTCTTTTCACATACGACATATGGATCCACCAGTGTTATTGAAATGTGTGTTCTCCTCAGAGACCACACATGGATCCACCAGTGTCATTTCATGTGTGTTCTTTTTACTAACAACAACTAGAGTGATTGCACGTGTGTTCTTTTCACAATCCACCTATGGTGTCGTGGTGGTGTCACGGCAGATGCCATGGGTAGGCTAAAGGTGGGGACTAAATGCACTAGGGGAATCCAGGGAGGGATAGTATGGTGATTCCACACACGGTAGCTTTCTATTTGATTCACCTTCACAGATTACAAGTTCTCCTTGAGCTGTATTGGGGAGAGGAGGAAGAAGAACTCTCTTACTCTCACCACTTGCTAGCCCTCAGGAACACACTAGTAAACCACAAAACACTCGAGATGAACCCCTTCTATAGAGGCCCTAGCCCCCCTTATATAGGAGCGGATAGGTCTCCACTTAGGGCATACGTGGAGGCATATTCCGTGGAATATGCCTCTTCCCAAAATAGTAAGCCTACCGGGTCACTTTTCTCCCGCGTGATCCATGCAGAGGCTACGTGAGCCTCTACGGCGCCTGCGTCATCCGACATAGGCTTCATCACCTTTGTCAGGCCACGCCTCGGTGGTCCTGCCTCTGTCCGCTTCGCTCATGCTTTGCGTACAGTGATCACCTTTGACCAGCGAGATACCTTCCTTCTCTTACAAGCTTGATATAACCCGGATCCCACATAGTTGATCCGGCCACACCTATTCCTGCATACAAGTTAGATACATCTTACCGACATACGTCTTAAGTCGGTTGATACCAAGTTAGGTGGACGTCCCCTGGTCCGGGTTACTCTGTGATCCGGCCTGCCTTGAGGTGACTCAGCCAGCACTTCCTTTGACCTTGCCATACCTCGGCTAACTAGGCCATTATACCCCGGTCTGACCCTAACCGGGGGTATCCCCCCAACATTAGTCCCCGAAGCTGGTGCGGTCTTAGCTGCCTTAGCCGCTAAGGCCACAGCAGGTTCAATTTTACTGAGCTTCTTGCTCCTTCTCCGAATTACCTCCTAATCCGGATTCCATAGGTTTATTTTCCCTTGGCTCATTTCAAGTTTTTACTTGCTGGCCGGGTTACCTTGTACTCATCCGGGTCATTATTCCTTCTCTCGTACGCTTCCCCACCTGGAGGCTAATCATTACTTTGCCTCATTTTAAGGGCCAAGCAACAGTAACCGCCGCAGTTATTGTCAGAAGTACTGTTGCCACACGTCACGCCGTGCCTGCCTCCTCGTTAACTGTATCATAACGTCACATCATGGGATCCGCTGCACCCTGTAGACCTTCGTGTGGCTCGTCGCTGATTGGTCAATCCGGATCATACACGGCACATGTTGTGGCACGCCCGCAAAATGCGATCCCACTACGCCCTTACGGGAGTGGTTAAATAGGGGAGGGGCGCGCCCCTTGGGTCATTTCCCCCCTTCACACCCCTTTGCCTCTGCTTTTTCCCTATCTTCTCCGTCGACAGCGCCGCCGCCCACCCGCATCCCTGAGCAGCAGTGCCGACGCCGTACTGCTTCCACGCGCTCCAGCGCCGCCGCCACCTCCGCTCATCCTCTCCACCAGGGGTCCCCGCCAGTCTAGGCCGCTGCCTCCCTCCGCCGCTAGTGCAAGTGAGCGAGGTGAGCTTGAACATGACTGAGGGAGGAACTCACCGTCGCCGAGCAGGAGTGGAAGAAAACGCGGCGCACACCGACCACGGCGCGTGGGCCGGATCCTGGGTCTGCCAGGATGACCTGGATTGGCTTTACCGCACTAGGCGCATCCCGGAGGGCGTCGCCGCATGCCTCGCTTCCACCGAACTTGCCCCCTCAGCCAATCCGGGTGAGTATGTGGTGTTCCTATCTCATTTTCAATGCGGATTTGGTCTGCCAGTAAGCTAATTTTCCATGACTGGCTTAGTATGTACGAGCTCCTAGCCGCACCACCTTCTAGCCAATGCCATCACATCTCTCTCCGCCTTCGCCTCCACGATCGAAGGTTATGCTGGACTATGGCCCACGAAGGAGCTATGGATCCGGTTCTTTGGCCTTCGCCGGAACGTCATCCCGAACAGGGAACTTGACCCGGAGGACAAACAGCTCACGCAGTTTGTCGCTGCGTCAATCTCTCCCCGGAAGTTGTCCGTCTTCCCCGAGTCATGGGGCTTGACTCTTCCAAGGGATGGGCCCGGACTTTCTTCTATGTCCGGAACAGCACCACCGAAGATCTGATCTGGCTGCTCCCCTATACTCCGGGTCCTCCTAATCCGGATTTGTGGGACGTTATCCCAAGAAGCCCATAGTCTTGGCGAACCAAGTCAACAAGAGGTTCAAGGAGCTGAAGGATCTCGGATTGCACAACGAGGATGCATGATCACATTGTCCACAAACGGATCTCCCCCCTCCAAAAGCGCACACATAAAGTGTCACATGAGCTGGGGCCGCGACCCCAACCGGACCTCATCTTTCGAGCTGAGTAACACTGAGATCTACCGCCGAGTCAAGGCCCTCTTCATCACCCATAAAGTCTTCTCATCTGAGTGGACGTGGGGAATTGAACACTTTTGCCGAGATAGGCTTCCTCCTTCGGTAAGTCTCATGCTCCAAACTTTCTTCCGAATTAAGTCATATGTCGGTCTTTGTTGTAGGTTTTAATCTTGTTGTCTTCCTTTTCCTTAGATGTTTCTTCAGCAAACCATCGAGTATGGCACCGAGCCTTCCCTCAAATGGGCGCCTGACTGGGACACCTCGGACGAGGAGGAACCGGATCAGGAGATGTTCCTTCCGATGGCGGATGCGACCAAGCGACCCACCGGTAAACTCTCTTCTATTAGAGATTGGCCCGACGATGAAGATGATTCGGATGTTGAGGTGATGGAAGCATTTGATGCTGTCTCCCTTTCTTATGCTTTTCCGGCATCAGCTAACCCCGGTGGGCAGATCCATGAAGACCCTCCCCTTCCCGTGGGTGAGCCTGTGCGATCGCACGGAAGAAGAAGATGGGAGCTGCATCCACTTCTTCCTGCGGACCTTCTCAGCCAGCCAAAAGGCGAAAGAAGTCCGGGGACAAGCTGCCACCAAGCCTGCAACCAAGGCCACAGCTCGGAGGGCTCGGAGCCCAAAGAGCCTCTGACCTCGGATGAGTAAGCCTTTTCTCTATTGCCATTCACTTGTTCTTCTTGTGTTATAGTTTCTCATCATACATTATTTGATTCGGCAGGGCCGCGGTGTGTAGGTCCTATAGAGTGGATCCGGCATTGCGTCGCCGCTCCGACACAACCCTTCTCCTCCTCGTGGCGATGATTCACGCCCGTTGAGCCCCATTCCGGAGGGCAACCTCGGAGCGGGGGAGACTGGCTCTGCCGAGGCGGCAAAATAACCACCACTTCAGCTCCGTTGCAACCAGCTACCACCAAGGTTCCCTCAGCACCTCGACCGAAGCAGAAACCAGCACCAGTACCAGCACCAACCCCAGCACCAGCGGCAAAAGAACAGCAGCAGCAACACCAAGCCCCTCTACCTCGTCCGAGTCTTCCAAGGCTCGGCGAGAAGAGATCAACAGCACCAAGGCTAGCGCCAAGGCAGCTCCCAAGGGCAAATCCGCTGCAACCACCTCAACTTCTCAGCAGCAGCCCAAGGGAAAAAAGTCTCCTGACGCCACCAAGGCAGCATCCATCGAGGCTGGACAGCGCACACTCGCGTCCATGCTTTCGAAGAAAACTCCACCACCGAAGGATGCCCCTGCCGAGCCAGCTGACGCGCAACTTGTTTTGCACACCAGCCCGGCCTTGCCCAAGTTGAGAGGACGGATGCGCATGCCAAAGGTTTAGTGACGCCCCACATGCTTAGCGGCGAACGATACCCTCCGACCTTGATCGAGTTTGTGAATAACTGGAACAAGGCGGAGTTCATCTACAACGACGATCTCCCGGAGAAGTTCGGTCCCCCGCCGAATTTGCTGCGCAGATGAATACAGCCGCCAAGGCAATTAATCTTGCGGGTTGGATGATGGAGGTATGTTGGTTCGTCTTTTCCTTAACATGTAGTAGACATTAGTGATATAACCATTAGTCCCCGAGCCTCCAGGGGAGTAACTTGGTACTCGGCTGGATGCTCCTTAGAGAACTAGCATAGCTCCTTAATAACTTCGAATATGCACACACCTAGAGCCGGGTTAGGTTCCACTTGGCCTGGATCTTGTACACTTCGAACATGCACACACCTAGAGCCGAGTTAAGTTCCACTTGGCCCGGATTTTGTACACTTCGAATATGCACACACCTAGAGCCGGGTTAGTTCCACTTGGCCGGATTTCGTACACTTCGAACATGCACACACCTAGAGCCGGGTTAAGTTCCACCTGGACCGGATTTTGTACACTTCGAACATGCACACACCTAGAGACGGGTTAAGTTCCACCTGGCCGGATTTTGTACACTTCGAACATGCACACACCTAGAGACGGGTTAAGTTCCACTTGGCCCGGATTTTGTACACTTCGAACATGCACACACTAGAGCCGGGTTAAGTTCCACTTGGCCCGGATTCTGTACACTTCGAATATGCACACACCTAGAGCCGGGTTAAGTTCCACTTGGCCCGGATTTTGTACACTTCGAATATGCACACACCTAGAGCCAGTTAAGTTCACTTGGCCCGGATTTTGTACACTTCGAATATGCACACACCTAGAGCGGGTTAAGTTCCACTTGGCCCGGATTTTGTACACTTCGAATATGCACAAGATTAAGATATCTTTTGGTTCTTTTCAGGTGACCACCAACCGCGGGAGCGCTGAGTTTCAGCGTCTCCTTGATACTCACAAGATGCTGTGCGCAAAATAGAGTGCGCTGCTTTCTGAATACGAGAAAATGGGTAAGTTATTCTCCTTGTCAATTTTCCATCTCTCCTCATCTTTTTCCGCCGAACTAATCCTCATTCGGATTTCGCAGCTGGTGTGGAAGCTGAGAATACCATCATGAGGAAAAACTTGGAGCAAATCAAGGGTAAGTCATTTTGCTCAACCTTGCAATGCTTTCTATCTTTTTCCTTCTTGGCTCGGCAAACATTCATACCTCGGCTTTGTCGGGTCAACAAACTATTTCAGCATCACTTGAAGATAGTGTGCCTATCCCTGATATGATGCTGCATTTTCTCGAACAAGCAGGGCAGCATCAGGCCGAACTCAAAAAGAAAGATGATGATCTTGCCCTCCTCCGAACCAAAGATGATGAAATTGCCAAACTCAAGGCAGATATGAAGAAGCTAAAAGCGCAGCACCAAGCCGAACTTCAAAAAGCTGGCCGGACTATACTGAAGAGCGGGAGCGCCTCAACCTCCAGATTGCCAAGGACCAAAAATTACTTAATGAGGCCAACGTCAAGCTTGAGTCGGCGAGCGCTGAACTTGTGCAACTCCGGGGAGAGGCACGACAATTGCACCAAGGAACTGACCCGGGTTCACATCCATATTTCTAGTAAGTTCTTTTCCTTCGACCGACATTGATCTCTCCGGGTCTACTTCCTTTACTTACTCCACTTGTGTCATTTTTTAGGTAAATTCCCAGAGAGTGATGTCATGCATCCAATGTTGTTGCCAAGTTCCACATGCAGAGGGGTACTCCATCTGGTTCTAGCTCCATTCCTCTTGATCTCGAAGACTTGATAGTCAGCTTATCCGCCCGAGTCGAGACCGTGAAGAACTACGGCAAGGATATCATGGACGTAGTAATCCGGATCTTCAATGCCTTTTGGCCTGAAGAAGATACTCCGGAGAATATGTCTGTTCTTTTTGACAGGCTTATGGAATGCTAGACTCAGCTCGATCTCTAGAGAGAATCTGCTGGACGCGCCGGAGCTGAGATCGTTCTCCACTATGTGCTTACGTGGTACGAGAAAATTGACCTCAAACTCCTTGAGGCGCATGCGCACGGGATCAAGGTGGTCTACTGACCCGTATTGGGTATCTCGGCGTAAAGCTGGCGCTCATAGCTTTATCCAATACGCCCCCATTCACCAATGGAACAAAGGACCCAGCTTCCTAGATGCCGCCGATGATGAGAATGTTGAACACGCTGAAGATGGCTTGGATGAGGATGATGAGAGCGAAGCCTCGGATGTTGAAGAAGATGAAGCTGAAGCCGAACCTGGGGCTGCACCCGCTGTCGCTGGAGTACCTCCTCCTGTTTCTCGTTGAGCAAAGAAACTTTTGAAATTTATCAGATCCGGTATGCGGGTGCGGGTGCAATTATATCTAAGCACATCAGTTATATTTTGCTACTAAGTTTTTATGCCGGATTAACTTGGGCGTAGTCCCTGAGTTTCATTTTCTTGTTCCACCAATTTCTTGACTCGGCTTGTGTCCACCTTTGTTCGGTTTTATGACTTACGAATCCGAGTTTCAAAAATTGACTTAACAATACCTGGAAACTTTAGGATTTAGCTCAAAATAATTCAGCGTAATAAATTTAAAGTAAGCACAAGGTTAGTCCGAAAAACGAATGTCGGCTCGATTGAGTCTCTTTCCTTAGTCATTTTTCATGTGCTACGCAATTCCAAACTTGTTCTCTTGCTTGCCATGAAGCCAAATCTTGTTGGACATCAGCAAGTCGAAGAGTTAGGTTTGGTGCTCACACACTACAAACCGGCCTAAGTAGAAGCAACTTATGCCAGCCGACATATAAGTAGCAAATAAAGAAGACAACTAAAATTACTAAGGCTGTCCCCGAGTTACTGCTCGAGGTGCCAAGATTTCATTGATAAGCTCATTGCCGGCATACATACCGACATATGAGATATTCGGATACAAACACTTCTCTACTAAGTGTAGAAAGGACGAAGTAGAGCTACATTCCATGGACGCTTGGATTCTCGCCGGACCTGTCCGCCTTGTTTTTCTCCTATGGTTTTGCATCGATAAGATAATACGAATCATTGTGCAACGCTTTCCTCACAATGAATGGCCCTTCCCATGGGGGGACAATTTATGCATGCCAGTAGTACGTTGTACCAACCGGAGTACCAGATCACCTTCCCGGAAAATTCGGGAGCTTACTTTCCGGCTATGATAGCGTCGGAGATTTTGCTGATATATAGCGGATCTGGACAATGCCAATTCTCTAGCTTCTTCCAGCAGATCAACATCATTTTGCCGGCCTTCTTGCACTTCGGCTTCTGTGTATTGGGTGACCCTAGGCGAGTCATGCTCTATGTCGGCTGGTAATACAGCTTCTGCCCCATATACCAGAAAGAATGGCGTATAGCCCGTTGATCGATTCGGAGTCGTTCTTAAACTCCACAGTACCGCTGGTAGTTCTTCTATCCAGCACCCCATTGATCTTTGCAGCGGCTCAATGAGCCGGGGTTATATCCTGGATAACACCAATCCGTTGGATCTTTCCACTTGTCCGTTCGATGGGGGTGTGCTACCGAGGCAACGTCCAGCCAGATCTTCTTATCATGGCAGAAACGCGCAAATGCTCCTTCAGCAAAGTTCGTGCCATTATCTGTTATCATACTGTGAGGATAAACCGTTATCTCAAGATGATGTCTTTGAGGAATGTTATAGAAGTGGCTCCATCACATTTCTTATCGGCTTTACTTCAATCCATTTCGTAAACTTGTCAACCATGACCAGGATGTGGGTCATGTTCCCCCTTGCTGGTTTAAACGGGCCAACCATATCCAAGCACCATACAGCAAATGGCCATGTAACTGGTATGGTCTTGAGCTCCGACATTGGCATATGTGTCTTTGTCGCATATCTCTGACAGCCATTGTATTTTCTCACCAAATCATCTGCTGGTTCCAAGGCACTTGGCCTGTAAAACCCATGGTGAAAATATTTTGCTACCAATGCTCTGACGAGGCATGATGCCCACATTCCCTTGATGTATATCTCGGAAGATGTCTAGTCCTCCTCGGGTCAACACATCGTTGGAGGACATTGGTCACACTCCTTTTGTATAGCTCGGAATTGATGATCGTGTAAGCTTTGCTCTCCTCTGAGTTTGCCTAGAAAGTACTTCCTCAGTGGGTAAGTTCCATCTTTTAGGAATTGGAATATGGGCAGTGCCCAAGCTGGTGTAGCTCTCACTGGAAACACATTCTCATCAATTTCCATCTGATCAACCGACATAACTTCTACCGGGTCACGCTGTGCAGTCCC
>CAJUXJ010001058.1:0-80936 GCA_910589775.1 Avena eriantha
CTTTAATGCCTGAATTACCCCTGAACTTGTGGCTGGCCTATATATAGAACCCCACCTCCATTGTAAACCCTAGGCATGATATTGGAATTAGTGGAAACCCCTTTGTGGATCTATCTAGTTCTTGCCTCATGCTCCTTGACTAAGGAGCACCAATATCCCCAAACCTCGTTGGACTTTGCATTGTGCCTCCGCGTTGTACAAGGCCTAGGCATCGGTGTCCCTTTGCCTAGACGTCAAGATCTCACCGAGTCTCCCATCTCGCCGTGCAGGTTCGAGAGAGAGTCCTCCGCCCGACGCCGATCCTAGGGATTGCGCCGGACCGGTCACCGCCGGCGTGAGCTATTGGTGTTTATCGTGGGTTTGCGTGTGTGTGTTCATCGCGTTCTTCGTGCGTGTGTTCGTCGTGTTCATCCTTTCCTCCTTCTCCCGCACCCCACCCTCTATTTGAAAGGGAATCGTGAAAGATCGGGCCACCCTAGAGGTTTGCCCTCAACATATTGGTATCAAGAGCTTCGTTGCTCACGATTTCCCCCACAAAATTTTCATCTATCCACCAAAAATTCGAAAATCCCTATAAGAAACAGCCCATATTTGCCTTTGGATCGATCTCTTGATTTGGAGTGTTATTTGTGGTTTTGATCCGACCAAATCTTGTCTAAGGAGTTGGTCCAGCTTTATCCTGCATTTCCCCAGCCTGATTTGGCCAGTTTTTCGCGGATTTGAGGCTCGAAGGTGAGGATTTCCGCTCAAGAACACGAGCAGGAAACCCGCGCCGGAGTGTCCAGCTCGTACCAACCGGAGTGTCCGGCCCGACCGGAGTGTCTGGCCGAAACAGACCGGAGTGTCCGGCCCAGACAGACCAGAGTGTCCGGCTGTATCGCATGTTTTGACTGTTTTGCCTCATTTTTTCGCATTGGCTAATCTCCTTTGTTTTCTCGTGTCCCGTGTGCGTGTCAGCAAGTACCAGCAAGCTTCCGCGCTCATTGACACCACGGACCACGAACATCATCCCGCACCACCGACGCCAAGGTCATCATCAAAGAAGGTATAACTTGCATCACCTTGTTAACCCCCATCTTCCTTTGTGTGTACCTATCCCATGAGAGTGGCTCATCTTGCGTTTGCTTGAGCATTGTGCATTTGTCCTTGGATAGTGAGAGTGCAAGAGCAATATCAAGTGTGACTAGGTAGCATCAAGGGAGAGCAAAAACAAAAGAACGATACAAAGAAAAAGCAAAAGAAAAATAGTCTTCCCTTGCAAAAGAGAGTCTCAAAGCTTGTAAGCAAGAGAGAAAGAATAGCGCCCAAGGCAAGTGCACAAATCCGTTGCTCACTTTTACTCTTTGCAAACGAGCCACGGTCTCTCCTTGCATTGGCACGACAATGAGCTTAGTCTTCGTTAGGACATTTTGTTTGCTCATTTTCATAGTCGTGTTAATCCCAACTTTCTCCACATGTGTGTACATAGTCGTAGGTTCCCGTCACCCTTTTGAGTTGTTGACCTTCGCCTTTGACTTGAGTTTTGTTGGATTTTTACCACTTTTGACTATCCCTTTTCTTTTGGTTGGTTCTTTGGCTTTCCACAACCCTAACCTACCACCAACAAAGCTTTTGAGAGTTAGTGTGAGTTTTCTTGGCATTTCCACTTTGCACGCTAATAGCTCTCACTTGTGGTTTCTAGTTTGGTGCAATCCCCAAGGTGAGGTACAATAACACCACCATATTCCACTTCCATATACAATACTCGTGTGTTTTGCATGATGGATAGGCACGGTGAGACGAGCCAACCACCTCCCCAAGAAGAAGATCAAGGTCCGTACATGACGCGCGCAAGTCACTTCATCGTTCGACAAGAGTTCCGTGAACATTGCCAAGCACTTGAGACGCGACAAGATGAACAATTTGGCGAGACGCAAGCCGAGTTCAAGAACATCGACAACCGCTTCGACGGCCTTGAACGACAAATGCATGCAATGCATCACAACTTCAGCCACCAAAATGAAGCGCTTCAACGCTCCGTCGCCGAAACAAATGATAATCTTCGACGCCTCATCGATGGCATGGCAAGACCACGTTCACGCACATCAAGCTCGGCAAGTTCTTCGCATCGTCATGCACCTCTTCCACAAGATCTACATCAAAGTGCTCAAAGACGCAATGATGCCCCCGTGGTTGAAGATGGAATCTCTTCGAACTATGTACCTTCCACACAGCACGCCGCAACGTCAAGCTATCACGGTGACCTCTCTTCAAGGCCACGAGCAAGGCAAGAAGCACACCGTCATCACGCAAGGGCACTAGTGATCCGACAAGAGCAACCACAAGAGGAACTGCAAGCGCAACCACAAGTACAACCGCAAGTCTACCACCATCGACCGCGACACATACTTAACACAACAAGTGATGACTCCAACGTGGAGAATCAAGCTCGTCATCGACGTGAAGCTCTCCAAGATCCTCCTCCTCGTCATCAACGTCATGAACGTCAACAACGAAACTATGGTCATCACGCGGCACCTCCTCCACATCAACAAAACTTGGAGCGTCAAGTGATACAAGTTGAGCGACGCCCACCACGCCAAGAGGCTCATGACCATGTTCTTCGCCGTGAGGCCCATGTGCCTAACCAACATCACCAACCAAGGAACGAGCCTCCTCTTCGTCATCAACCGCGTCAAGAGGCTACACACCTTCGCCACCATGAGGCCCAAGTACCTCAACCACGTCATCAACCATGCCAAGAGCAAGAGCAAGCTCCTCATCAACAAAAATACCAAGAGCAAGCTCCGCAACAAGGACGCGAGAACCAAGTTCCACCTCCCCAACTACAAGATCATCAACAAGGTCACCAAGCTCGTCGCAATGACCGCAACGATGAAGAAACTTTTGGCAAGCTCAAGTTCACAATGCCCAAGTTCACCGGATCCAATGACCCCGAAGAATACCTTTCATGGGCACTCAAAGTCGACAAGATCTTTCGCATGCACAACTATAGCAACGAGAAGATGGTCGCCATGGCTTCACTAGAGTTTGATGATTACGCCAACCTTTGGTGGGAACAAGTTCAAGTTACTCGTGATGCAAGACAAGAGCCGCCAATCACAACTTGGCATGACATGAAGGCTCACATGAGATCCCGGTTTGTCCCCGCGCACTACACGCGTGACCTCTTCAAAAACCTTCAAGGTCCTCAAGCGAATCAACAACAACGCCTACATCATCGATATCCCGACCTCCAAGTACCTTGCAAGCAATACATTCAATGTCAAGGATCTCGCACCCTACCATGGAGATGCTCAAGATGATATACGTGAAGAGTCGAGGACGACTCTATCCCAAGGGGGGGAGCTGATGCAGCCCATCCTACGGATGCTTCCACATCTACACCAACAAGTCCTCCAAGTGGACCCATGACTCGTGCCTAAGCCAAACTCCTCCAAGCTAAGGTGAACTCGCTCCTCTATTCGTGCCAATTCGATACCTCCTTGGATGGCGTGCTACTTCATACCACTACTTTTTGCATCATCAGGTACGAGCCCTCGCCGCGTCGACCCACGAGCCCGGAAGCTGCACCTGACCTGAAGCTGGCAGAGCCGGTGTCCGGCCCGACTCAGCCGGAGTGTCCGGCCTACCCGAGCCCGGACCTGGCGTGGACATTCAGAAGGTCGAATCGGACACTCCTCGGATGCCACCCGGAGTGTCCGCCCTGCCCGGACTGTCCGGCCGAGCCGACCCGGAGTGTCCGCCCTGCCCCGGACTGTCCGACCGTGCCGACCTGGACTGTCCGGCCCAAGTGATGGGCCTGCGAGCCTAGCTGGGCCCTATAGACCATGTACCCCTCTACTTCGCCTAGAACTCTACTTTAATGCCTGAATTACCCCTGAACTTGTGGCTGGCCTATATATAGACCCCCACCTCCATTGTAAACCCTAGGCATGATATTGGAATTAGTGGAAACCCCTTTGTGGATCTAGCTAGTTCTTGCCTCATGCTCCTTGACTAAGGAGCACCAATATCCCCAAACCTCGTTGGAGTTTGCATTGTGCCTCCGCGTTGTACAAGGCCTAGCATCGGTGTCCCTTTGCCTAGACGTCAAGATCTCACCGAGTCTCCCATCTCGCCATGCCGGTTCGAGAGAGAGTCCTCCGCCCGACGCCGATCCTAGGGATTGCGCCGGACCGGTCACCGCCGGCGTGAGCTATTGTTGTTTATCGTGGGTTTGCGTGTGTGTGCTCATCGCGTTCTTCGTGCGTGTGTTCGTCGTGTTCATCCTTTCCTCCTTCTCCCGCACTCCACCCTCGATTTGAAAGGGAATCGTGAAAGATCGGGCCACCCTAGAGGTTTGCCCTCAACATCACGTGCAATGGCTAAGTGACCAAGGGTCCGTGAAGATCAAGCATACCGTATCGGTCTCCTTCGCCATTGGTCCTTACAAAGATACGGTGGAGTGTGATGTGGTTCCTATGACAGTTTGCCACATGCTTCTTGGTCGACCATGGAAATTCGACAAGGCTTCTCAACATGATGGTCGCACCAATATATTCACCTTCAAATGGCTCAGCAAAACATGTGTTTTGCAACCGATGACTCCTAGCCAAATAATTGCAGACAATGCAAAGGCTTTAGCGAGGGCGCAAAGCACAACACCTACTTGTGAGAAGAGCGGTGAGAGAGAGAACCACCTCATAGTGAGTGAGAGCCACAAGCCAAATTCAAGTGGAAAAACGAAGACTGTTCTCCCTGCCACCAAAAGTGAGATGAGAGATGTTCGGAACAACCCATCCATCTTGCACTATGTCCTCCTTTGCAAGGGACTAGCGCAAGGAACTAACGAATTAACCAATGTTCCTCCATCTTTGATGAGTGTTTTGTAGGAATTCAAGGATGTGTTCCCCGAGGAGCTTCCACATGGACTACCTCCTCTTCGCGGCATAGAACATCGCATTGACCTCATCCCCGGTGCACCACTTCCAAACCGCGCCGCTTACCGCACGAACCCGGAGGAGATGAAGGAGATCGAACGTCAAATCAACCAACTCGTCTCCAAAGTTCGCGACAAGACATTGGACATGCTCTCCAATCGCTACGTTCAACGATGCACGACATGTGTTCAAGCTGAGTCGCAAGCTAATCCCTATGGTCTTTATATGCCATTGCCTATTCCTCATACACCTTGGTCCGACATTAGCATGGATTTCGTGTTAGGATTGCCTAGATCTAAGCATGGTCATGATTCTATATTTGTTGTTGTGGATCGTTTTTCCAAGATGGCACACTTCATACCGTGCCATAAGACCGACGATGCTTCCAATGTTGAAAATCTGTTTTTCAGGGAAATCGTCCGTCTTCACGGTGTGCCAAGGACAATCGTCTCCGACCGCGACGTCAAATTCATGAGCAACTTGTGGAAGACCCTCATGGCCAAGCTTGGCGTCAAGCTCGTCTTTTCATCCACATCACATCCTCAAACTGATGGCCAAACCGAAGTTGTCAACCGAAGCCTCGGAACTCTCCTTCGTGTGTTGATCAAGAAAAACTTGAAGGATTGGGAGGAATGCATTCCACACGCCGAGTTCACCTACAATCGAGCCAAGCACTCAACAACCAAGATGAGTCCATTCATGATCGTCTATGGTTTCGAGCCCCTCACCGCGCTCGACATCCTACCACTACCTCTCCATGAGCGCACAAACATGGACGTCGAGAAGCGCGCACAAGCTATGAGGAAGCTTCATGAAGAAACAAGAGCAACTATCGAACAACAAGTCCTTCGCCAAGCTTCCAGGTTAAATAAGGACAAGAAGGAGATGATATTTTAAGAAGGTGACCTTGTGTGGATACACCTAAGCAAGGACCGCTTCCCCAAGGAACGTGACTCCAAGCTCAAGCCAAGAGGAGATGGTCCCTTCAAGGTCCTCAAAAGAATCAACAACAACGCCTACATCATCGACATACCGACCTCCAAGTACCTTGCAAGCAATACATTCAATGTCTAGGATCTCGCACCCTACCATGGAGATGCTCAAGATGATATCCATGAAGAGTCGAGGACACCTCTTTCCCAAGGGGGGAGCTGATGCAGCCCGTCCTACGGACGCTCCTACATCTACACCAACAAGTCCCCCAAGTGGACCCATGACTCGTGCCCGAGCCAAACTCCTCCAAGCCAAGGTGAACTCGCTCCTCTCTTCGTGCCAATTTGATACCTCCTTGGATGGCGTGCTACTTCATACCACTACTTTGTGCATCATCAGGTACGAGCCCCCGCCGCGTCGACCCACGAGCCCAGAAGCTGCACCTGACCTGAAGCTGCCAGAGCCGGAGTGTCCGCCTGGATCCAGCCGGAGTGTCCGGCCACCCCGGAGTGTCCGGCCACCCCGGAGTGTCCGGCCCGACTCCGGCGGAGTGTCCGGCCTACCCAAGCCCGGCCCTGGTGTGGACAATCAGAAGGTCGAATCGGACACTGCCCGGATACTTCCCTTAGTGTCCGGCCACCCCGGACTGTCCGGTCGATCTGACCCAGACTATCCGTCCTACCCGGAGTGTCTGGCCCTCTCGACCCGGAGTGTCCGGCCCAAGTGATGGGCCTACGAGCCTAGCTGGTCCCTATGGCCAATGTATCCCTCTACTTCGGCCAGAACCCTACTTTAATGCCGGAATTACCCCTGAACTTGTGGCTGGCCTATATATAGACCCCCACCTCCATTGTAAACCCTAGGCATGATATTGGAATTAGTGGAAACCCCTTTGTGGATCTATCTAGTTCTTGCCTCATGCTCCTTGACTAAGGAGCACCAATATCCCCAAACCTCGTTGGAGTTTGCATTGTGCCTCCACGTTGTACAAGGCCTAGGCATCGGTGTCCCTTTGCCTAGACGACAAGATCTCACCGAGTCTCCTATCTTGCCGTGCTGGATCGAGAGAGAGTCCTCCGCCCGACGCCGATCCTAGGGATTGCGCCGGACCGATCACCGCTGGCGTGAGCTATTGGTGTTTATCGTGGTTTTGCGTGTGTGTGTTCATCGCGTTCTTCGTGCGTGTGTTCGTCGTGTTCATCCTTCCCTCCTTCCCCCGCACTCCACCCTCGATTTGAACGGGAATCGTGAAAGATCAGGGCACCCTAGAGGTTTGCCCTCAACATGTTCCTTTTACTAAAAACAACCAGAGTCATTGCATGTGTGTTCTTTTCACATACCACCTATAGATCCACCAATGTCATTGCATGTGTGTTCTTTTTACTAACAACAACTTGAGTCATTTCATGACTGTTGTTTTCACATACCACATATGGATCTACCAGTGTCATTGAAATGTGTGTTCTCTTTAGAGACCACACATGGACCCACAAGTGTCATTGCATGTGTGTTCTTTTTACTAACAACAACCAGAGTCATTGCATGTGTGTTCTTTTCATACACCACACATGGATCCACCAGTGTCATTGCATGTGTGTTCTTTTTGCTAACAATAACCAGAGTCATTGCATGTGTGTTATTTTCACATACCACATATGGATCCACCAGTGTCATTGCATGTGTGTTCTTTTCACAATCCAACTATGGATCCACCAGTGTCTTTACTAATAACAACGAGAGTCGTTGAAATGTGTGTTCTTTTCACATACCACATATGGATCCACCAGTGTCATTGAATGTGTGCTTTTTTTACTAACAACAACTGGGGTCAGTGCATGTGTGTTCTCTTCAGAGACCACACATGGATCCAGCAGTGTCATTGCATGTGTGCTTTCTTTCACTAACAACAACTGGGTCATTGCATGTGTGTTCTCTTTAGAGACCACACATGAATCCACCAGTGTCATTGCATGTGTGTTCTTTTCACTAACAACAACCAGAGTCATTGCATGTGTGTTTTTTCATATACCACATATGGATCCACCAGTGTCATTGCATGTGTGCTCTTTTCACAATCCACCTGTTGATCCACCAGTGTCATTGCATGTTTGTTCTCTTTACTAACAACAACCAGAGTCATTGCATGTGTGTTCTTTTCACATACCACATATGGATCCACTAGTGTCATTTCATGTGTGATCTTTTCACTATCCACCTATGGATCCACCAGTGTCATTGCATGTGTGTTATTTTTACTAATAACAGCCAGTCATTGAAATGTGTGTTCTTTTCACATACCACATATGGATCCACTAGTGTCATTGCATGTGTGCTTTTTTTACTAACAACAACTGGGGTCATTGCATGTGTGTTATCTTCAGAGACCACACATGGATCCACCAGTGTCATTGCATGTGTGTTCTTTTCACAATCCACCTATGGATCCACCAGTGTCATTGCATGTGTGCTCTTTTACTAACAACAACCAGAGTCATTGCATGTGTGTTCTCTTCAGAGACCACACATGGATCCACCAGTATCATTGCATGTGTGTTCTTTTTACTAACAACAACCAGAGTCATTGCATGTGTGTTCTTTTCAGATACCACCTATGGATCCACCAGTGTCATTGCATGTGTGTTCTTTTTACTAACAACAACCAGAGTCATTGCATGTGTGTTCTTTTCACATACCACATATGGATCCACCAGTGTCATTGCATGTGTGTTCTTTTCACAATCCACCTATGGATCCACCTGTGTCATTGCATGTGTGTTCTCTTTACTAACAACAACCAGTCATTGCATGTGTGTTGTTTTCACATAACACATATGGATCCACCAGTGTCATTGCATGTGTGCTCTTTTCACAATCCACCTATGGATCCACCAGTGTTATTGCATGTGTGTTCTTTTTACTAACAACAACGAGAGTCGTTGAAATGTATGTTCTTTTCAGATACCACATATGGATCAACCAGTGTCATTGAATGTGTGCTTTTTTTGCTAACAACAACTGGGGTCAGTGCATGTGTGTTCTCTTCAGAGACCACACATGGATCCAGCAGTGTCATTGCATGTGTGCTTTTTTTCACTAACAACAACTGGGTCATTGCATGTGTGTTCTCTTTAGAGACCACACAAGAATCCACCAGGGTCATTGCATGTGTGTTCTTTTCACTAACAACAACCAGAGTCATTGCATGTGTGTTTTTTCATATACCACATATGGATCCACCAGTGTCATTGCATGTGTGTTCTTTTCACAATCCACCTGTTGATCCACCAGTGTCATTGCATGTTTGTTCTCTTTACTAACAACAACCAGAGTCATTGCATGTGTGTTCTTTTCACATACCACATATGGATCCACTAGTGTCATTTCATGTGTGATCTTTTCACTATCCACCTATGGATCCACCAGTGTCATTGCATGTGTGTTATTTTTACTAATAACAGCCAATCATTGAAATGTGTGTTCTTTTCACATACCACATATGGATCCACTAGTGTCATTGCATGTGTGCTTTTTTTACTAACAACAACTGGGGTCATTGCATGTGTGTTATCTTCAGAGACCACACATGGATCCACCAGTGTCATTGCATGTGTGTTCTTTTCACAATCCACCTATGGATCCACCAGTGTCATTGCATGTGTGCTCTTTTACTAACAACAACCAGAGTCATTGCATGTGTGTTCTCTTCAGAGACCACACATGGATCCACCAGTATCATTGCATGTGTGTTCTTTTTACTAACAACAACCAGAGTCATTGCATGTGTGTTCTTTTCAGATACCACCTATGGATCCACCAGTGTCATTGCATGTGTGTTCTTTTTACTAACAACAACCAGAGTCATTGCACGTGTGTTCTTTTCACGTACCACATATGGATCCACCAGTGTCATTGCATGTGTGTTCTTTTCACAATCCACCTATGGATCCACCTGTGTCATTGCATGTGTGTTCTCTTTACTAACAACAACCAGTCATTGCATGTGTGTTGTTTTCACATAACACATATGGATCCACCAGTGTCATTGCATGTGTGCTCTTTTCACAATCCACCTATGGATCCACCCGTGTTATTGCATGTGTGTTCTTTTTACTAACAACAACGAGAGTCGTTGAAATGTGTGTTCTTTTCAGATACCACATATGGATCCACCAGTGTCATTGAATGTGTGCTTTTTTTAGTAACAACAACTGGGGTCAGTGCATGTGTGTTCTCTTCAGAGACCACACATGGATCCAGCAGTGTCATTGCATGTGTGCTTTTTTTCACTAACAACAACTGGGTCATTGCATGTGTGTTCTCTTTAGAGACCACACATGAATCCACCAGTGTCATTGCATGTGTGTTCTTTTCACTAACAACAACCAGAGTCATTGCATGTGTGTTTTTTCATATACCCCATCTGGATCCACCAGTTTCATTGCATGTGTGCTCTTTTCACAATCCACCTGTTGATCCACCAGTGTCATTGCATGTTTGTTCTCTTTACTAACAATAACTAGAGTCATTGCATGTGTGTTATTTTCACATACCACATATGGATCCACCAGTGTCATTGCATGTGTGCTATTTTCACAATCCACCTATGGATCCACCAGTGTCATTGCATGTGTGTTCTTTTTACTAACAATAACCAGAGTCATTGCATATGTGCTCTTTTCACAATCAATCTATGGATCCACCAATGTCATTGCATGTGTGTTCTTTTTACTAACAACAACTGGAGTCATTTCATGACTGTTCTTTTCACATACCACATATGTATCCACCAGTGTCATTGCATGTCTGTTCTTTTCCTAACAACAACTGGAGTCAATGCATGTGTGTTCTCTTCAGAGACCTAACATGGATCCACCAGTGTCATTGCATGTGTGTTCTTTTTACTAATAACAACCTGAGTCATTGCATGTGTGTTCTTTTCACGTACAACCTATGGATCCACCAGTGTCATTGCATGTGTGTTCTTTTTACTAACAACAACTAGAGTCATTTCATGACTGTTCTTTACATGGATCCACCAGTGTCATTGAAATGTGTGTTCTCTTCAAAGACCACACATGGATCCACCAGTGTCATTGCATGTGTGTTTTTTTACTAACAACAACGAGGGTCATTGCATGTGTGTTCTTTTCACATACCACATATGGATCCACCAGTGTCATTTAAATGTGTGTTCTCTTCAGAGACCACACATGGATCAACCAGTGTCGTTGCATGTGTGTTCTTTTTACTAACAACAACCAGAGTCATTGCATGTGTGTTCTTTTTACATACCACATATGGATCCACCGGTGTCATTGCATGTGTGCTCTTTTCACAATCCACATATGGATCCACCAGTGTCATTGCATGGGTGTTCTTTTTACTAACAACAACCAGAGTCATTGCATGTGTGTTCTTTTCACATACCACCTATGGATTCACCAGTGTCATTGCATGTGTGTTCTTTTTACCAACAACAACTGGAGTCATTTCATGACTGTTCTTTTCACATACCACATATGGATCCACCAGTGTCATTGAAATATGTGTTCTCTTCAGAGACCACATATGGATCCACCAGTATCATTTCATGTGTGTTCTTTTTACTAACAACAACCAGAGTCATTGCATGTGTGTTCTCTTCAGAGACCACACATGGAACCACCAGTATCATTGCATGTGTGCTTTTTTACTAACAACAACTGGGGTCATTGCATGTGTGTTCTCTTTAGAGACCACACATGGATCCAACAGTGTCATTGCATGTGTGTTCTTTTCACAATCCACCTATGGATCCACTAGTGTCATTGCATGTGTGCTCTTTTTACTAACAACAACCAGCGTCATTGCATGTGAGTTCTCTTTAGAGACCACACATGGATCCACCAGTGTCATTGCATGTGTGTTCTTTTTACTAACAACAACCAGAGTCATTGCATGTGTGCTCTTTTCACAATCCATCTTTGGATCCACCAATGTCATTGCATGTGTGTTCTTTTTACTAACAAGAACTGGAGTCATTTCATGACTGTTCTTTTCACATACCACATATGGATCCACCAGTGTCATTAAAATATGTGTTCTCTTCAGAGACCACACATGGATCCACCGGTGTCATTGCATGTGTGTTATTTGCACTAACAACAACTAGAGTCATTACATGTGTGTTCTCTTCAGACACCTAACATGGATCCACTAGTGTCATTGCATGTGTGTTCTTTTTACTAACAACAACCAGAGTCATTGCATGTGTGTTCTTTTCACATACCACCTATGGATCCACCAGTGTCATTGCATGTGTGCTCTTTTTACTAACAACAACTAGAGTCATTTCATGACTGTTCTTTTCACATTCCACATATGGATCCACCAGTGTCATTGAAATGTGTGTTCTCTTCAAAGACCACACATGGATCCACCAGTGTCATTGCATGTGTGTTTTTTTACTAACAACAACCAGAGTCATTGCATGTGTGTTCTTTTCACATACCACATATGGATCCACCAGTGTCATTGAAATGTGTGTTCTCTTCAGAGACCACACATGGATCAACCAGTGTCATTGCATGTGTGTTCTTTTTACTAACAACAACCAGAGTCATTGCATGTGTGTTCTTTTTACATAGCACATATGGATCCACCGGTGTCATTGCATGTGTGCTCTTTTCACAATCCACCTATGGATCCACCAGTGTCATGGCATGTGTGTTCTTTTTACTAACAACAACCAGAGTCATTGCACGTGTGTTCTTTTCACATACCACCTATGGATTCACCAGTGTCATTGCATGTGTGTTCTTTTTACTAACAAGAACTGGAGTCATTTCATGACTGTTCTTTTCACATACCACATATGGATCCACCAGTGTCATTGAAATATGTGTTCTCTTCAGAGACCACACATGGATCCACCAGTATCATTTCATGTGTGTTCTTTTTACTAACAACAACTAGAGTCATTGCATGTGTGTTCTCTTCAGAGACCACACATGGAACCACCAGTGTCATTGCATGTGTGCTTTTTTATTAACAACAACTCGGGTCATTGCATGTGTGTTCTCTTTAGAGACCACACATGGATCCACCAGTGTCATTGCATGTGTGTTCTTTTCACAATCCACCTATGGATCCACCAGTGTCATTGCATGTGTGCTCTTTTTACTAACAACAACCAGCGTCATTGTATGTGAGTTCTCTTCAGAGAACACACATGGATCCTCCAGTGTCATTGGATGTGTGTTCTTTTTACTAACAACAACCAGAGTCACTGCATGTGTGCTCTTTTCACAATCCATCTATGGATCCCCCAATGTCATTGCATGTGTGTTCTTTTTACTAACAAGAATTGGAGTCATTTCATGACTGTTCTTTTCACATACCACATATGGATCCACCAGTGTCGTCGAAATATGTGTTCTCTTCAGAGACCACACATGGATCCACCGGTGTCATTGCATGTGTGTTATTTGCACTAACAACAACTGGAGTCATTGCATGTGTGTTCTCTTCAGAGACCTAACATGGATCCAACAGTGTCATTGCATGTGTGTTCTTTTTACTAACAACAACCAGAGTCATTGCATGTGTGTTCTTTTCACATACCACCTATGGATCCACCAGTGTCATTGGATGTGTGTTCTTTTTTACTAACAACAACTAGAGTCATTTCATGACTGTTCTTTCCACATACCACATACGGATCCACCAGTGTCACTGAAATGTGTGTTCTCTTCAAAGACCACACATGGATCCACTAGTGTCATTGCATGTGTGCTTTTTTACTAACAACAACCAGAGTCATTGCATGTGTGTTCTTTTCACATACCACATATGGATCCACCAGTGTCATTGAAATGTGTGTTCTCTTCAGAGACCACACATGGATCCACCAGTGTCATTGCATGTGTGTTCTTTTTACTAACAACAACCAGAGTCATTGCATGTGTGTTCTTTTTAAATACCACATATGGATCCACTAGTCTCATTGCATGTGTGCTCTTTACACAATCCACCTATGGATCCACCAGTGTCATTGCATGTGTGTTCCTTTTACTAACAACAACCAGAGTCATTCAAATGTGTGTTCATTTCAAATACCACATATGGATCCACCAGTGTCATTGAAATGTGTGTTCTCTTCAGAGACCACACATGGATCCACCATTGTCATTGCATGTGTGTTCTTTTCACTAAGACCAACCAGAGTCATTGCATGTGTGTTCTCTTCAGAGACCACACATGGATTCACCAGTGTCATTGCATGTGTGTTCTTTTTACTAACAATAACCAGAGTCATTGCATGTGTGTTCTTTTCACATACCACATATGGATCCACCAGTGTCATTGCATGTGTGTTCTTTTCACAATCCACCTATGGATCCACCAGTGTCATTACATGTGTGTTCTTTTCACAATCCACCTATGGATCCACCAGTGTCATTGCATGTGTGTTCTCTTTACTAACAACAACCAGAGTCATTGCATGTGTGTTCTTTTCACATACCACATATGGATCCACAAGTGTCATTGATGAGGACATCCCTAAAATTACACCTACCCCAATGACTACTGAAGATGCTACAACTGTTGCAAGAAAGGATCATACCAATGAGATTAGAATTGGACCTATTACAAGAGCTCATGCTAAGATACTGGAACAACAGGTGAATTTACTCCTAAATGATGCCGGTACTTTGATTGATGAGAACTTTATACTGCCTAAGTCTATGAATTTATGTATGATTAGGTTCGTTGGAGAAACAAGCATGGCGCGAGGAGGAGAAGGGCTACAAGAGAAGCCCAACATGATGATCGCCGAAGGATGCGCGAGGGAGGAGCAGGAGGAAGGAACAAGAGAAGATCATCAAGATGGAGGCAAAAAGATCTGCCACGACCGGAGTGTCCGGCCAGATCCACCCAGACTGTCCGGCCTGGTCGAGAGGCAAACTGGCGTGGACATTTTGTATGCCAGTTCGGACACTACCCGGATACCACCCGGAAACTTTAAAGTTTCTGGCCAGGCCGGACTGTCCGGCACACTTCACCCGGAGTGTCCGGCCGATTTCGACCGTAGTGTCCGCCCGCCGACCGAATCTGGTCTGAGTCGGTTTTTATTAGTTTGAGTCGTTTGCGTTTAGTTTCGGTTTCTGGTCACCCCAGCCACCCTTATAAGCCTTGGGACGACCTCTAGTTAGGGTTTAGACCACGTTAAAATATTTTGGAGTTGTTTCTTTCATAGAACCTCTAGAATTACCCTGTGTTCGAATCTAGCAACTATAATTGAGTGTGATCTGTTGTTCCATTGGGAATTAGTAGATTGCATACTACCGTTCATGGTCACGGCTACGTGCGCAAGAGCGTGGGGTTGTGAATATCCTACAAGGTTCGAGAGCTGTTGCATTGGCATCAGGGAACGAGCGGGAGAGTTCATAGCTACATGCTAGTTATCTATCATCCACCATCATCACCGCCATCCGCTTACTGAGAAGATCAGGCCACCCCATATCATCTTGGTATATGTCTTCCAGTGTTGCCTCGATAAGCATCCACAAATCCATCCATAGATTAGAGAGTGTTTTTCGTCCTATACAGAAAAAGCCTTACAAAAAGATTTTCCATCGACTAGATTGCATCGTTTTCGAGTTTTAGTTGCTGATTGTATATTCTCGTAGATCCAATCTGCAGGACTTCCTCGTAGGAGTCTAGTTTCCATTTGTGTCTAGGTTTAGGGTTTGATCTTGTTTTCCGCTGTTCCCACCGTTACCGTTTCCGCAAGTTTTTATCGTTTTTCTGAGTCCACATAGCGTACTTTTGTTGGCATACCATAGACATAGCCTATCTACAGCATCTGTGCCTAGGAACGTACCCACGAGACTAGTTGCTTTGCTCCGATAGGCTTCTCATTAGGTTATTGAAGTGCAAATTTTTTCGACAGGCAATACTGGACTATCCGGCCGAATCACACCGGACTATCCGGCCCAACCGGAGTCTCCGGCGCATATCAATCAGACCACGTTAAAATATTTTGGAGTTGTTTCTTTCATAAAACCTCTGGAATTAACCTGTGTTCGAATCTACCAACTATAATTGAGTGTGATCTGTTGTTCCATTGGGAATTAGTAGATTGCATACTACCGTTCGTGATCACGGCTGCGTGCGCAAGAGCGTGGTGTTGTGAATATCCTACAAGGTTCGAGAGTTGTTGCATTGGCATCAGGGAACGAGCGGGAGAGTTCATAGCTACAGGCTAGTTATCTATCATCCACCATCATCACCGCCATCCGCTTACTGAGAAGATCGAGCTACCCCATATCATCTTGGTATCCGACAGGCTGCTCATTAGGTTATTGAAGTGCAAATTTTTTCGACAGGCAATACCGGACTATCCGGCCGAATCACACCGGACTATCCGGCCCAACCAGAGTCTCCGGCGCATATCAATCGGACTATCCAGCCCAGTTCTGTTAGACGTTGCTGTACTCGTTTGCATTGAGTAATATAGTTGAAAAAAGAGAAAAGAAAAGAGAATCCGTATTAAAAAAAAGAGAAAAGAGCTACAAGCCTGACAAAAAAAAGAGATATAGAAGTGTGCAATATTGGAGGCCTTGTTGTGTATAGCACTAGTAGATTGAGCAATCTTGTGCTTGTTCTATTTGAGCTATTACTAGCGTCTCTCTTGTGCATTGCAATATTCCTTTTCATAAGTTGCTTTGCCACGTTTATCTCCACTCTGTGTGTTTCTTGGGTATTTGTACGATCAACACTAGGATGCGGTGTAGATAGGATACCATACCTATAGCTCCACCTTTACATAACCTGTGTGCCCTGCGATCGTTCTCTATACCTTTGATATTCACTTCATCACATCAAGTGCATCAGTCTTTGATTTCGTTTGGTAGAGCATCTCTATTCACTTTGGAACGGTAAGATCTCCTTTCTTATTAGTTGTGTGTGAGTTGTGAGAGTTTCCACCATACAAATTCTGATTTTTGCACTAACCTACTAATCATGTCTACTAGTGATGATGATGTTGTGTTGCAGAAAAAGAAGGATGAGGAGCTCGTCAATTGGCGTGAATATGAGGCTTTGAAATCCCACTTGACACGTGTGTTTACTAACATGACAGATGCCATTAACAAGAATCTCCAAGATATGAATATGAGATTGGATCAGCATGTTGGGACGGTTGATACTATCCAAACGCAAGTGGCTACGCTCAATGTCAATGTCACCGCTTTGCAGCTGTCCATTGAGGGTTTGACAGCCGCCTTACATAGAAGGGAAGATCCTCAACATGATGATGCCTTTGATGATTTCGATGAGGGTAGCATTGTTGATGCTGCTCCACATGTTGGCAGGGGACGTGTTATTCCCCCTGTCCAGGCACCTGCTCATGGTCGTGGGTTTGCCCATCTTGGGTGTGGTCAACGTGTGCCCAACCAAGCTGCTGATGATGGTTTGGGCAAGCCAAAATTCTCAATTCCTAAGTTTGATGGTTCCATTGATCCTGAAGACTACCTCACATGGGATTTGAAGATTGAGAAGCTCTGGCGCTTATTTGAATATCCAGAAGATAACAAGGTCAAGCTTGCAGCATCTGAATTTGATGGTTACGCTTTGCGTTGGTGGGATGCTCTTATGCAGCATAGAAGGGAGGACAATGAACTTCCTGTGATGGATTGGCGCGAGATGAAGCAAATCATGAAAGCTCGTTTTGTACCAACCAACTACTTGCGATCAGTTTTTGATAAATTGACGCAATTGAAGCAAGGCACCATGACAGTTGATGAGTACTACATGGAGATGGAGATGCTTATGCAGCGTGCTAGAATTCGTGAGTCCATTGAGATGACCATGCAACGATTCCTAAACAATTTGAAGTTACCGATCAAGAGCATTGTTCGTCATCACAAGTATGAGACCATGAATGAGTTGTTCCATCATGCTAGAGAGGACGAATCCCAGTTGGCAGAAGAGGCGAAGTCACGTGCTCGTTTTTCGTCCTCCGGTAGATTTTTGGCCAGGTCTACACCTCCTACAGTCAAGCCACCAGCTGCTGCTCCTTTTACACCAACGGCCAAACCAGCAAGTACACCTTCGTTTGGTTCTAATGCTCAGAAATCCGCTGCTCCTACTGCTAGCTCGGGTTCCAACATGTCTACGGCACATACTCGTGATGTGGTGTGCCATACTTGTGGAGGTAGAGGTCACTACAAGAAAGATTATCCAAACAGCAAGGTTATGTTTGTTAATGAACAAGGTGAAGTAGAAAGTGGAGATGAAGCTACTGATGATGATATTGATGACGGCGAGGATGGTGCTGATGCATATGCTGAGCGTGCACCCACTATTGTCGTATCTTCACGTGTACTTAATGTGCAACCGGTTGAGGAATCCCAGCGTTGCAACTTGTTCCAAACAAAAGCTCTAGTTGGTCCAAACAAAGTTTGCAAGGTAATTATTGACGGAGGTAGCTGCAGAAATCTTGCAAGTAAGGAACTATGTGCCAAACTGAATTTGACATACTTACCTCATCCCAAGCCATACTACATACAATGGTTGAGCAACAATGGTGAGATGAAGGTAAATCATATGGTACGTGTGAATTTTCAAATAGGGCCATACAAAGATTCTATTGATTTTGATGTGGTTCCTATGACTGTTTGTCACCTACTATTGGGTCGGCCTTGGATCTATGATCGCCATGTACACCACAATGGCCGAGCCAATACATATCACTTAGAATTCAAAGGAAAGAAGATTACTATGCAACCAATGACACCACAATAAATTGTGAATGATTCTCGCCAGAAGATAGAGGTGAACTTGTCGGAAGATACTACCACTCGGCGAGACTATGTAACAGCTGTTCCTGATGTAATTGAGCCTAAATTGAGTGATATAACAAAAAGTGAGAGAGTGCCTGGGTTATTGATACTAGCCACCAAGGAGGATATGAGAGAGTTTCGTGAGGATCCTACAGCCATGCCACTTGTGCTCATGTATAAGGGCGAGGTATTGGTTTCTAACGACATGACCCCTATTTCTCTTGGTGTCTCTTCTATTTTGCAGGACTTTGGGGATGTGTTTCTAGCAGACGTACCCATAGGTTTACCTCCATTGCGTGGTATAGAACATCAGGTGGACCTGATTCCTGGCGCCACACTTCCCAACCGAGCACCTTACAGGACTAATCCCGAAGAAACTAAGGAAATTCAGAAGCAAGTACAAGCGTTGCTGGATAAAGGGTACATTCGTGTCTCTCTTAGCCCTTGTGTTGTTCCTGTTATTTTAGTTCCTAAGAAAGATGGTACATGGCGCATGTGTGTTGATTGTAGAGCGATTAATAACATCACTATTCGATATCGTCATCCTATAACACGCTTAGAGGATATGCTAGATGAATTGAGTGGTGCTACTGTTTTCTCTAAAATTGACTTGCGTAGTGGTTATCATCAATTTAGGATGAAAGAAGGGGATGAATGGAAAACTTCTTTCAAAACTAAATTCGGTTTGTATGAGTGGTTAGTCATGCCGTTTGGTCTTACTAATGCACCTAGTACTTTCATGCGTTTGATGAATCATGTTTTGAGAGAGTTTATTGGTCGTTTCGTGGTTGTTTACTTTGATGATATACTCATATACAGCCACACCGAATCTGAACATTGCACTCATATTAGACAAGTTTTGCAAGTGTTACGTGATAATAAACTGTATGCTAATCTTGAGAAGTGTACATTTGCAAAAGATAAGGTCATATTCCAAGGATTTGTTGTTTCTAAGCATGGAGTAGAGGTAGATCAATCTAAAATTGAATCAATTCAGAATTGGCCTACTCCAATGAATGTAAGTCAAGTGCGTAGTTTCCACGGTTTCGCTGGTTTCTATAGGCGCTTTGTGAAAGATTTTAGCACCATTGCTGCACCTTTGAATGATTTGACAAAGAAAGGTGTTCCTTTTGTATGGGGCGCGGCCCAAGACATTGCATTTGATACTTTGAAACGTTTGCTTACTTCTGCACCATTACTTGCCTTCCCTGATTTTTCGAAGCAATTTGAAGTTGAATGTGATGCTAGTGGTATAGGCATAGGTGGCGTTTTGATGCAAGAGGGTCGGCCTATAGCTTATTTTTCTGAGAAATTGACTGGTGGTCGTTTGAATTATTCTATCTATGATAAAGAATTGTATGCACTTGTTAGAGTACTTGAGGTTTGGCAACATTATTTGTGGCCAAAAGAATTCATCATACATTATGATCATGAAGCATTGAAATACTTGAAAGCTCAATCAAACTTGCATAGAAGATTAGCTAAATGGGTTAAGTTCATTGAGTCTTTTCCTTACATCATTAACTATAAGAAGGGAAAAGAGAATGTTGTTGCTGATGCTCTATCTAGGAAGAGCATGCTATTAACCAATCTTGATGTTAAAATTCCTGGATTACAAGCTATTTCTGCACTTTATGCAACTGACCATGATTTTGCTGAACCATATCGTTTGTGTGCTTTTAGAAACGCATGGGATAAGTATCATATACATGATGGATATTTGTTTCGAGCTAACAAACTATGTATTTCAGAATCGTCGTTGCGTTTGTTCTTAGTGCAGGAGTCACATGCTGGTGGTTTGATGGGTCACTTTGGGCGTGAGAAGACGTTGCTCATGCTTGCTGATCACTTTTATTGGCCCACGATGAGGCGTGATGTGTACAAATTTGTGAGCCGATGTATTACATGCCACAAGTCGAAATCTAAGCTGAAGCCTCACGGTTTGTATACACCTCTCTCTGCACCGACTACTCCATGGGAAGACATTAGTATGGATTTTGTGCTAGGTCTACCTCAAACTAAGAGAGGTCATGATTCTGTATTTGTGGTAGTGGATAGGTTCTCTAAGATGGCTCATTTTATTGCCTGCCACAAAAGCGACGATGCGTCGCGTGTTGCTAACCT
Source organism: Avena eriantha (assembly GCA_910589775.1). Taxonomy (NCBI): domain Eukaryota; kingdom Viridiplantae; phylum Streptophyta; class Magnoliopsida; order Poales; family Poaceae; genus Avena; species Avena eriantha. The sequence continues at coordinate 20,807 of CAJUXJ010001058.1, forward strand.
GTTTTTCAGGGACATCTTGAGATTACATGGAGTACCAAAGATTGTTTCTGACCGTGATGTGAAGTTCATGACTACTTTTGGAAGACCTTATGGGGAAAGCTAGGAACGAAGCTGCTGTTCAGTACTACATGTCATCCCCAAACAGATGGTCAAACGGAGGTGGTGAATCGAACATTGTCACAACTGCTAAGGACCATGATTAAAAAGAATCTGCGGGAGTGGGAAGAGTGCTTGCCACATGTTGAGTTTGCTTACAACAGGGTTGTGCATTCAACTACTCAGTTTTGTCCTTTTGAGGTGGTGTATGGTTTCAAGCCATTGACGCCACTTTATATGTTGCCTCTGCCATTACATGAGAGAGTTGATATGGAGGCATCAAAACGTGCTAATTATGTGAAGAAAATACATGAGAAGACTCGAGAGGCTATTGAGAAGGAAGGCAAGAACATTGCTGCTGCAAGGAATCAAGCAAGGAAAGAAGTGTTGTTCGAGCCTGGAGATATGGTTTGGGTGCATCTACGCAAGGATAGGTTCCACTACTTCGAAAGTAAAAATTGAAGCCACGTGGTGCTGGTCCTTACAAGGTGTTAGCCAAGATTAATGATAACGCCTACTCGGTTGATACACCTATTGAGGAGTTTGGTGGAGTTAGCAACAGCTTCAACGTTGCTGATTTGTCACCATATGCTGGAGAAGACCTTGGAGCGTCGAGGTCAACGCCTTTTGAAGGGGGGGGAGATGATGAGGACATCCCTACAATTACACCTACCCCAATGACTACTGAAGATGCTACAACTGTTGCAAGAAAGGATCAGTCCAATGAGATTAGAATTGGACCTATTACAAGAGCTCGTGCTAAGCTACTGGAACAACATGTGAATTTACTCCTAAACGATTCTGGTACTTTGATTGATGAGAACTTTATACTACCTAAGTCTATGCATTTATGTATGATCAGGTTTGTTGGAGAAACAAGCATGGCGCGAGGAGGAGAAGGGCTACAAGACAAGCCCAACATGATGATCGCCCAAGGATGCACGAGGGAGGAGCAGGAGGAAGGCGCAAGAGAAGATCATCAAGACGGAGGCAAAAAGATCTGCCACGACCGGAGTGTCCGGCCAGATCCACCCGGACTGTCCGGCCAGATCCACCCGGACTGTCCGGCCTAGCCGAGAGGCAAACTGGTGTGGACATTCTGTCTGCCAGTTCGGACACTACCCGGATAAGTTTCCGGCCAGACCGGACTGTTCGGCACACTTCACCCGGAGTGTCCAGCCTGACCGGACTGTCCGGCCGATTTCGACCGGAGTGTCCGCCCGCCGACCGAATCTGGTTCGAGTCGGTTTGTATTAGTTTGAGTTGTTTGCGTTTAGTTTCGGTTTCTGGTCACCCCAGCCGCCCTTATAAGCCTTGGGACGACCTCTAGTTAGGGTTTAGACCACATTAAAATATTTTGGTGTTGTTTCTTTCATAGAACTTCTGGAATTACCCTGTGTTCGAATCTACCAACTATAATTGATTGTGATCTGTTGTTCCATTGGGAATTAGTAGATTGCATACTACCATTCGTGGTCACGGCTGCGTGCGCAAGAGCGTGGTGTTGTGAATATCCTACAAGGTTCGAGAGTTGTTGCATTGGCATCAGGGAATGAGCGGGAGAGTTCATAGCTATAGGCTAGTTATCTATCATCCACCATCATCACCGCCATCCGCTTACTGAGAAGATCAAGCTACCCCATATCATCTTGGTATCCGACAGGCTGCTCATTAGGTTATTGAAGTGCAAAAAATTTCGACAGGCAATACCGGACTATCTGGCCGAATCACACCGGACTATCCGGCCCAACCGGAGTCTCTGGCGCATATCAATCAGACTATCCGGCCCAGTTCTGTTATACGTTGATGTACTCGTTTGCGTTGAGTAATATAGTTGAAAAAAAGAGAAAAGAAAAGAGAATCAGTATTAAAAAAAAGAGAAAAGAGCTACAAGCCTGACAAAAAAAAGAGATATAGAAGTGTGCAATATTGGAGGCCTTGTTGTGTATAACGCTAGTAGATTGAGCAATCTTGTGCTTGTTCTATTTGAGCTATTACTAGCATCTCTCTTGTGCATTGCAATATTCCTTTTCATAAGTTGCTTTGCCACGTTTATCTCCACCGTGTGTGTTTCTTGGGTATTTGTACGATCAGCACTAGGACTTGTTTGCGGTGTAGATAGGATACCATACCTGTAGCTCCACCTTTACATAACATGTGTGCCCTGCGATCGTTCTCTATACCTTTGATATTCACTTCATCACATCAAGTGCATCAGTCTTTGATTTCGTTTGGTAGAGCATCTCTATTCACTTTGGAACGTTAAGATCTCCTTTCTTATTAGTTGTGAGTGAGTTGTGAGAGTTTCCACCATACAAATTCTGATTTTTGCACTAACCTACTAATCATGTCTACTAGTGATGATGATGTTGTGTTGCAGAAAAAGAAGGATGAGGAGCTCGTCAATTGGCGTGAATATGAGGTTTTGAAATCCCACTTGACACGTGTGTTTACTAACACGACAGATGCCATTGACAAGAATCTCCAAGATATGAATATGAGATTGGATCAGCATGTTGGGACGGTTGATACTATCCAAACGCAAGTGGCTACGCTCAATGTCAATGTCACCCCTTTGCAGCAGTCCATTGAGGGTTTGACAGCCGCCTTACATAGAAGGGAAGATCCTCAACATGATGATGCCTTTGATGATTTCGATGAGGGTAGCGTTGTTGATGCTGCTCCACATGTTGGCAGGGGACGTGCTATTCCCCCTATCCATGCACCTCCTCATGGTCGTGGGTTTGCCCATCTTGGGCGTGGTCAACGTGTGCCCAACCAAGCTGCTGATGATGGTTTGGGCAAGCCAAAATTCTCAATTCCTAAGTTTGATGGTTCCATTGATCCTGAAGACTACCTCACATGGGAGTTGAAGATTGAGAACTCTGGCGCTTATTTGACTATCCAGAAGATAAGAAGATCAAGCTTGCAACATCTGAATTTGATGGTTACGCTTTGCGTTGGTGGGATGCTCTTGTGCAGCATAGAAGGGAGGACAATGAACTTCCTGTGATGGATTGGCGCGAGATGAAGCAAATCATGAAAGCTCGTTTTCTACCAACCAACTACTTGCGATCAGTTTTTGATAAATTGATGCAATTGAAGCAAGGCAGCATGACAGTTGATGAGTACTACATGGAGATGGAGATGCTTATGCAGCGTGCTAGAATTCGTGAGTCCATTGAGATGACCATGCAGCGATTCCTAAACAATTTGAAGTTACCGATCAAGAGCATTGTTCGTCATCACAAGTATGAGACCATGAATGAGTTGTTGCATCATACTAGAGAGGCCGAATCCCAGTTGGCAAAAGAGGCGAAGTCACGTGCTCGTTTTCCGTCCTCCGGCAGAATTTCTGTTGAGAGCAAACCTCGAGGGTGGCCCGATCATTCATGATTCCCTTTCAAATCGAGGGTGGAGTGCGGGGGAAGGAGGAAAGGATGAACACGATGAACACACGCATGAAGAATGCGATGAACACACACAGGCAAACCCACGATAAACACCAATAGCTCACACCGGCGCTGACTGGTCCGGCGCAATCCCTAGGATCGGCGTCGGGCGGAGGACTCTGTCTCGAACCGGCATGGCGAGATGTGAGACTCGGTGAGATCTTGATGTCTAGGCAAAGGGACACCGATGCCTAGGCCTTGTACAACGCGGAGGCACAATGCAAACTCCAACGAGGTTTGGGGATATTGGTGCTCCTTAGTCAAGGAGCATGAGGCAAGAATTAGATAGATCCACAAAGGGGTTTCCACTAATTCCAATATCATGCCTAGGGTTTACAATTGAGGTGGGGATCTATATATAGGCCAGCCACAAGTTCAGGGGTATCAGGCATTAAAGTAGAGTTCTAGGCGAAGTAGAGGGGTACATGGGCCATAGGGCCGAGCTAGGCTCGCAGGCCCATCACTTGGGCCGGACAGTCCGGGTCGGCATGGCTGGACAGTCCGGGCCGGGCGGACACTCCGAGTGGTGTCCGGGGAGTGTCCGATTCGACCTTCTGAATGTCCACGCCAGGTTCGGGCTCGGGCAGGCCGGACACTCCGGCTGAGTCGGGTCGGACACTCCGGGGTGGCCGGACACTCCGGCTGGATTCAGGCGGACACTCCGGCAGCTTCAGCTCAGGTGCAGCTTCAGGGCTCGTGGGTCGACGCGGCGGGGGTTCGTACCTGATGATGCACAGAGTAGAGGTATGAAGTAGCACGCCATCCAAGGAGGTATCAAATTGGCACAAGGAGAGGAGTGAGTTCACCTTAGCCTGCAGGAGTTTGGCTCGGGCACGAGTCATGGGTCCACTTGGGGGACTTGTTGCATTAGATGTAGAAGCGTCCGTAGGACGGGCTGCATCAGCTCCCCCCCCCCTTGGGAAAGAGTCGTCCTCGACTCTTCATGGATATCATCTTGAGCATCTCCATGGTAGGGTGAGAGATCCTTGACATTGAATGTATTGCTTGCAAGGTACTTGGAGGTCGGGATGTCGATGATGTAGGCGTTGTTGTTGATTCGTTTGAGGACCTTGAAGGGACCATCTCCTCTTGGCTTGAGCTTCGAGTCACGTTCCTTGGGGAAGCGGTCCTTGCTTAGGTGTATCCACACAAGGTCACCTTCTTCGAATATCATCTTCTTCTTGTCCTTGTTTAACCTTGAAGCTTGGCGAAGGACTTGTTGTTCGATAGTTGCTCTTGTTTCTTCATGAAGCTTCTTCATAGCTTGTGCGCGCTTCTCGACGTCCATGTTTGTGCGCTCATGGAGAGGTAGTGGTAGGATGTCGAGCGTGGTGAGGGGCTCAAAACCATAGACGATCATGAATGGACTCATCTTGGTTGTTGAGTGCTTGGCTCGATTGTAGGCGAACTCGGCTTGTGGAATGCATTCCTCCCAATCCTTTAGGTTTTTCTTGATCAACACACGAAGGAGAGTTCCGAGGCTTTGGTTGACAACTTTGGTTTGGCCATCCGTTTGAGGATGTGATGCGGATGAAAAGAGGAGCTTGACGCCGAGCTTGGCCATGAGGGTCTTCCACAAGTAGCTCATGAATTTGACGTCGCGGTCGGGGACGTTTGTCCTTGGAACACCGTGAAGACGGACGATTTCCCTGAAAAACAGATTTGCAACATGTGAAGCATCGTCGGTCTTATGGCACGGTATGAAGTGTGCCATCTTGGAAAAACGATCCACAACAACAAATATAGAATCATGACCATGCTTAGATCTAGGCAATCCTAAAACGAAATCCATGCTAATGTCGGACCAAGGTGTATGAGGAATAGGCAATGGCATATAAAGACCATAGGGATTAGCTTGCGACTTACCTTGAACACATGTCGTGCATCGTTGAACGTAGCGCTCCATGTCACGCTTCATCTTGGGCCAAAAGTAGTGATTGGAGAGCATGTCCAATGTCTTGTCGCGACCAAAGTGACCCATAAGGCCTCCACCATGAGATTCTTGGAGAAGCAAAAGTTGTAGCGACGACTTCGGGATGCATAGCTTGTTTTGTTTAAATAGGAAGCCCTTATGCGAATAGAAATCATCAACTCCCTTGTCATTGGAGCACTTTGCGAAAATTGGTTCAAAGAACGGGTCGGAAGCATAAAAAGATTTTATTTCCTCAAGACCCAACACGTTGATTTCAAGTCTCATAAGAAGGCTTGTATGTTTGCGAGACAATGCGTCGGCAACTAACTTATCTTTGCCCTTCTTATACTTGACAATGTACGGAAAAGACTCCCTGAACTCAACCCACCTAGTGTGTCTCTTGCTCAAGTTAGCTTGGCCTTTGAGATATTTCAACGACTCGTGGTCGGAATGTATGATAAATTCCTTGGGCCAAAGGTGGTGTTGCCAAACTTGAAGGACACGAACTAAGGCAAAAAGCTCTTTGTCATAAATCGGATAGTTAAGGCGAGCACCATCAAGTTTTTCGCTATGGTAGTGTTGAGGGCAAACCTCTAGGGTGGCCCGATCTTTCACGATTCCCTTTCAAATCGAGGGTGGAGTGCGGGGGAAGGAGGAAAGGATGAACACGACGAACACACGCACGAAGAACGCGATGAACACACACACGCAAACCCGTGATAAACACCAATAGCTCACACCGGCGGTGACCGGTCCGACGCAATCCCTAGGATCGGCGTCGGGCGGAGGACTCTCTCTCGAACCGGCACGGCGAGATGGGAGACTCGGTGAGATCTTGACGTCTAGGCAAAGGGACACCGATGCCTAGGCCTTGTACAATGCGGAGGCACAATGCAAACTCCAACGAGGTTTGGGGATATTGGTGCTCCTTAGTCAAGGAGCATCAGGCAAGAATTAGATAGATCCACAAAGGGGTTTCCACTAATTCCAATATCATGCCTAGGGTTTACAATGGAGGTGGGGGTCTATATATAGGCCAGCCACAAGTTCAGGGGTAATTCAGGCATTAAAGTAGAGTTCTAGGCGAAGTAGAGGGGTACATGGGCCATAGGGCCGAGCTAGGCTCGCAGGCCCATCACTTGGGCCGGACAGTCCGGGTCGGCATGGCTGGACAGTCCGGGCCGGGCGGACACTCCGAGTGGTGTCCGGGGAGTGTCCGATTCGACCTTCTGAATGTCCACGCCAGGTTCGGGCTCGGGCAGGCCGGACACTCCGGCTGAGTCGGATCGGACACTCCGGGGTGGCCGGACACTCCGGCTGGATTCAGGCGGACACTCCGGCAGCTTCAGCTCAGGTGCAGCTTCAGGGCTCGTGGGTCGACGCGGCGGGGGTTCGTACCTGATGATGCACAGAGTAGAGGTATGAAGTAGCACGCCATCCAAGGAGGTATCAAATTGGCACAAGGAGAGGAGTGAGTTCACCTTAGCCTGCAGGAGTTTGGCTCGGGCACGAGTCATGGGTCCACTTGGGGGACTTGTTGCATTAGATGTAGAAGCGTCCGTAGGACGGGCTGCATCAGCTCCTCCCCCCCCTTGGGAAAGAGTCGTCCTCGACTCTTCATGGATATCATCTTGAGCATCTCCATGGTAGGGTGAGAGATCCTTGACATTGAATGTATTGCTTGCAAGGTACTTGGAGGTCGGGATGTCGATGATGTAGGCGTTGTTGTTGATTCGTTTGAGGACCTTGAAGGGACCATCTCCTCTTGGCTTGAGCTTGGAGTCACGTTCCTTGGGGAAGCGGTCCTTGCTTAGGTGTATCCACACAAGGTCACCTTCTTCAAATATCATCTCCTTGTTGTCCTTGTTTAACCTTGAAGCTTGGCGAAGGACTTGTTGTTTGATAGTTGCTCTTGTTTCTTCATGAAGCTTCTTCATAGCTTGTGCACGCTTCTCGACGTCCATGTTTGTGCGCTCATGGAGAGGTAGTGGTAGGATGTCGAGCGCGGTGAGGGGCTCAAAACCATAGACGATCATGAATGGACTCATCTTGGTTGTTGAGTGCTTGGCTCGATTGTAGGAGAACTCGGCTTGTGGAATGCATTCCTCCCAATCCTTTAGGTTTTTCTTGATCAACACACGAAGGAGAGTTCCGAGGCTTTGGTTGACAACTTCGGTTTGGCCATCCGTTTGAGGATGTGATGCGGATGAAAAGAGGAGCTTGACGCCGAGTTTGGCCATGAGGGTCTTCCACAAGTAGCTCATGAATTTGACGTCGCGGTCGGGGACGTTTGTCCTTGGCACACCGTGAAGACGGACGATTTCCCTGAAAAACAGATTTGCAACATGTGAAGCATCGTCAGTCTTATGGCACGGTATGAAGTGTGCCATCTTGGAAAAACGATCCACAACAACAAATATAGAATCATGACCATGCTTAGATCTAGGCAATCCTAACACAAAATCCATGCTAATGTCGGACCAAGGTGTATGAGGAATAGGCAATGGCATATAAAGACCATAGGGATTAGCTTGCGACTTAGCTTGAACACATGTCGTGCATCGTTGAACGTAGCGCTCCACGTCACGCTTCATCTTGGGCCAAAAGTAGTGATTGGAGAGCATGTCCAATGTCTTGTCGCGACCAAAGTGACCCATAAGGCCTCCACCATGAGATTCTTGGAGAAGCAAAAGTTGTAGCGACGACTTCGGGATGCATAGCTTGTTTTGTTTAAATAGGAAGCCCTTATGCGAATAGAAATCATCAACTCCCTTGTCATTGGAGCACTTTGCGAAAATTGGTTCAAAGAACGGGTCGGAAGCATACAAAGATTTTATTTCCTCAAGACCACACACGTTGATTTCAAGTCTCGTAAGAAGGCTTGTATGTTTGCGAGACAATGCGTCCGCAACTACATTATCTTTGCCCTTCTTATACTTGACAATGTACGAAAAAGAGTCCATGAACTCAACCCACTTAGCGTGTCTCTTGCTCAAGTTAGCTTGGCCTTTGAGATATTTCAACGACTCGTGGTCGGAATGTATGATAAATTCCTTGGCCCAAAGGTAGTGTTGCCAAACTTCAAGGACACGAACTAAGGCAAAAAGCTCTTTTTCATAAATCGAATAGTTAAGGCGAGCACCATCAAGTTTTTCCCTATGGTAGTGTTGTGGGAAAACCTCTAGGGTGGCCCGATCTTTCACGATTCCCTTTCAAATCGAGGGTGGAGTGCGGGGGAAGGAGGAAAGGATGAACACGACGAACACACGCACGAAGAACGCGATGAACACACACACGCAAACCCGCGATAAACACCAATAGCTCACACCGGTGGTGATCGGTCCGGCGCAATCCCTAGGATCGGCGTCGGGCGGAGGACTCTCTCTCGAACTGGCACGGCGAGATGGGAGACTCGGTGAGATCTTGACGTCTAGGCAAAGGGACACCGATGCCTAGGCCTTGTACAACGCGGAGGCACAATGCAAACTCCAACGAGGTTTGGGGATATTGGTGCTCCTTAGTCAAGGAGCATGACGGAAGAATTAGATAGATCCACAAAGGGGTTTCCACTAATTCCAATATCATGCTTAGGGTTTACAATGGAGGTGGGGGTCTATATATAGGCCAACCACAAGTTCAGGGGTAATTCAGGCATTAAAGTAGAGTTCTAGGCGAAGTAGAGGGGTACATGGGCCATAGGGCCCAGCTAGGCTCGCAGGCCCATCACTTGGGCCGGACAGTCCGGGCCGGGCGGACACTCCGAGTAGTGTCCGGGGAGTGTCCGATTCGACCTTCTGAATGTCCACGCCAGGTCCGGGCTCGGGCAGGCCGGACACTCCGGCTGAGTCGGGCCGGACACTCGGGGTGGCCGGACACTCTGGCTGGATTCGGGCGGACACTCCGGCAGCTTCAGCTCAGGTGCAGCTTCAGGGCTCGTGGGTCGACACGGCGGGGGTTCGTACCTGATGATGCACAAAGTAGAGGTATGAAGTAGCACGCCATCCAAGGAGGTATCAAATTGGCACGAGGAGAGGAGTGAGTTCACCTTAGCTTGCGGGAGTTTGGCTCGGGCACGAGTCATGGGTCCACTTGGGGGACTTGTTGGTGTAGATGTAGAAGCGTCCGGAGGACGGGCTGCATCAGCTCCCCCCCTTGGGAAAGAGTCTTCCTCGACTCTTCATGGATATCATCTTGAACATCTCCATGGTAGGGTGAGAGATCCTTGACATTGAATGTATTTCTTGCAAGGTACTTGGAGGTCGGGATGTCGATGATGTAGGCGTTGTTGTTGATTCGTTTGAGGACCTTGAAGGGACCATCTCCTCTTGGCTTGAGCTTGGAGTCACATTCCTTAGGGAAGCGGTCCTTGCTTAGGTGTATCCACAAAAGGTCAGCTTCTTCAAATATCATCTCCTTGTTGTCCTTGTTTAACCTTGAAGCTTGGCGAAGGACTTGTTGTTCGATAGTTGCTCTTGTTTCTTCATGAAGCTTCTTCATAGCTTGTGCGCGCTTCTCGACGTCCATGTTTGTGCGCTCATGGAGAGGTAGTGGTAGGATGTTGAGCGCGGTGAGGGGCTCGAAACCATAGAGGATCATGAATGGACTCATCTTGGTTGTTGAGTGCTTGGCTCGATTGTAGGCGAACTCGGCGTGTGGAATGCATTCCTCCCAATCCTTTAGGTTTTTCTTGATCAACACACGAAGGAGAGTTCCGAGGCGTCGGTTGACAACTTCGGTTTGGCCATCCGTTTGAGGATGTGATGCGGATGAAAAGAGGAGCTTGACGCCGAGCTTGGCCATGAGGGTCTTCCACAAGTAGCTCATGAATTTGACATCGCGGTCGGAGACGATTGTCCTTGGCACACCGTGAAGACGGACGATTTCCCTGAAAAACAGATTTGCAACATGTGAAGCATCGTCGGTCTTATGGCACGGTATGAAGTGTGCCATCTTGGAAAAACGATCCACAACAACAAATATAGAATCATGACCATGCTTAGATCTAGGCAATCCTAACATGAAATCCATGCTAATGTCGGACCAAGGTGTATGAGGAATAGGCAATGGCATATAAAGACCATAGGGATTAGCTTGCGACTTAGCTTGAACACCTGTCGTGCATCGTTGAACGTAGTGCTCCACGTCACGCTTCATCTTGTCGCATCTCAAGTGCTTGGCAACGTTCACGGAACTCTTGTCGAACGATGAAGTGACTTGCGCGCGTCATGTACGGACCTTGATCTTCTTCTTGGGGAGGTGGTTGGCTCGTCTCGCCGTGCCTATCCAATATGCAAAACACACAAGTATTGTATATGGAAGTGGAATATGGTGGTGTTAGCCTTGTACCTCACCTTGGGGATTGCACCAAACTAGAAACCACAAGTGAGACTATTAGAGTGCAAAGTGGAAATGCCAAGAAAACTCACACTAACTCTCAAAAGCTTGTTGGTGGTAGGTTAGGGTTGTGGAAAGCCAAAGAACCAACTAAAAGAAAAGGGATAGTCAAAAGTGGTAAAAATCCAACAAAACTCAAGTCAAAGGCGAAGGTCAACAACTCAAAAGGGTGACGGGAACCTACCACTATGTACACACACGTGGAGAAAGTTGGGATTGACACGACTATGAAAATGAGCAAACAAAATGTCCTAACGAAGACTAAGCTCGTTGTCGTGCCAATGCAAGGAGAGACCATGACTCGTTTGCAAAGAGGAAAAGTGAGCAACGGATTTGTGCACTTGCCTTGGGCGCTCTTCTTTCTCTCTTGCTTACAAGCTTTGAGACTCTCTTTTGCAAGGGGAGACTATTTTTCTTTTGCTTTTTCTTTGTATCTTTTTTTGCTCTCCTTTGAAGCTACCTAGTCACACTTGATATTTCTCTTGCACTCTCACTATCCAAGGACAAATGCACAATGCTCAAGCAAACACAAGATAGCCACTCTCATGGGATAGGTACACACAAAGGAAGATGGGGGTTAAAAAGTGATGCAAGTTATACCTTCTTTGATGAAGAACTTGGCGTCGGTGGTACGGGATGATGTTCGTGGTCTGTGGTGTCGATGAGCACGGAAGTTGATGATGCGGAAGCTTGCTGGTACTTGCTGACACGCACACGGGACACGAGTAAACAAGGGAGATTAGCCAATGCGAAAAATGAGGCAAAACTGTCAACTGGCGTTACAGCCGGACACTCCGGTCTGTCTGGGCCAGATACTCCAGTCTGGCCGGACACTCCGGTCTGGTTTGGCCGGACACTCCGGTCGGGCCGGACACTCCGACGTGGGTTTCCTGCTCGTGTTCTTGAGCAGAAATCCTCGCCTTCGGGCCTCAAATCCGCGAAAAACTAGCCAAATCGGGCTGGGGAAACGCAGGATAAAGCTGGACCAACTCCTTAGACAAGGTTTGGTCGGATCAAAACCACAAATAACACTCCAAATCAAGAGATCGATCCAAAGGCAAATATGGGCTGTTTCTTGTAGGGATTTTCGAATTTTTGGTGGATAGATGAAAATTTTGTGGGGGAAATCGTGAGCAACGAAGCTCTTGATACCAATATGTTGAGGGCAAACCTCGAGGGTGGCCCGATCTTTCACGATTCCCTTTCAAATCGAGGGTGGAGTGCGGGGGAAGGAGGAAAGGATGAAAACGACGAACACACGCACGAAGAACGCGATGAACACACACATGCAAACCCGCGATAAACACCAATAGCTCACACCGGCGGTGATCGGTCTAGCGCAATCCCTAGGATCGACGTTGGGCAGAGGACTCTCTCTCGAACCGCACAGCGAGATGGGAGACTCGGTGAGATCTTGACGTCTAGGTAAAGGGACACCGATGCCTAGGCCATGTACAACACGGAGGCACAATGCAAACTCCAACGGGGTTTGGGGATATTGGTGCTCCTTAGTCAAGGAGCATGAGGCAAGAATTAGATAGATCCACAAAGGGGTTTCCACTAATTCCAATATCATGCCTAGGGTTTACAATGGAGGTGGGGGTCTATATATAGGCCAGCCACAAGTTCAGGGGTAATTCGGGCATTAAAGTAGAGTTCTAGGCGAAGTAGAGGGGTACATGGGCCATAGGGCCCAGCTAGGCTCGCAGGCCCATCACTTGGGCCGGACAGTCCGGGCCGCGCGGACACTCCGGGTAGTGTCCGAGGAGTGTCTGATTCGACTTTCTGAATGTCCATGCCAGGTCCGGGCTCGGGCAGGCCGGACACTCCGGGGTGGCCGGACACTCCGGCTGGATTCAGGCGGACACTCTGGCAGCTTCAGCTCAGGTGCAGCTTCAGGGCTCGTGGGTCGACGCGGCGGGGGTTCGTACCTGATGATGCATAGAGTAGAGGTATGAAGTAGCACGCCATCCAAGGAGGTATCAAATTGGCACAAGGAGAGGAGTGAGTTCACCTTACCTTGCAGGAGTTTGGCTCGGGCACGAGTCATGGGTCCACTTGGGGGCCTTGTTGGTGTAGATGTAGAAGCGTCTGTAGGACGGGCAGCATCATTTTCGGCCAGGTCTACACCTCCTACAGTCACGCCACCAGCTTCTGCTCCTTTTACACCATCGGCCAAACCAGCAAGTACACCTTCGTTTGGTTCTAATGCTCGGAAACCCGCTGCTCCTACTGCTAGCTTGGGTTCCAACATGTCTATGACACGTACTCGTGATGTGGTGTGCCATACTTGTGGAGGTAGAGGTCACTACAAGAAAGATTGTCCAAACATCAAGGTTATGTTTGTTAATGAACAAGGTGAAGTAGAAAGTGGAGATGAAGCTTCTGATGATGATATTGATGACGGCGAGGATGGTGCTGATGCATATGCTGAGCGTGCACCCACTATTGTCGTATCTTCACGTGTACTTAGTGTGCAACCGGTTGAGGAATCCCAGCATTGCAACTTGTTCCAAACAAAAGCTCTAGTTGGTCCAAACAAAGCTTGCAAGGTAATTATTGATGGAGGTAGCTGCAGAAATCTTGCAAGTAAGGAACTATGTGCCAAACTGAATTTGACATACTTACCTCATCCCAAGCCATCCTACATACAATGGTTGAGCAACAATGGTGAGATGAAGGTAAATCATATGGTACGTGTGAATTTTCAAATAGGGCCATACAAAGATTCTATTGATTTTGATGTGGTTCCTATGACTGTTTGTCACCTACTATTGGGTCGGCCTTGGCTCTATGATCGCCATGTGCACCACAATGGCCGAGCCAATACATATCACTTTGAATTAAAAGGACAGAAGATTACTATGCAGCCAATGACACCACAAGAAATTGTGAATGATTCTCGCCAGAAGATAGAGGTGAACCTGACAGAAGATACTACCACTTGGCGAGACTGTGTAACAGCTGTTCCTGATGTAATTGAGCCTAAATTGAGTGATATAACGAAAAGTGAGAGAGTGCCTGGGTTATTGATACTAGCCACCAAGGAGGATATGAGAGAGTTTCGTGAGGATCCTACAGCCATGCCACTTGTGCTCATGAATAAGGGCAAGGTATTGGTTTCTAACGACATGACCCCTATTTCTCTTGGTGTCTCTTCTGTTTTGCAGGACTTTGGGGATGTGTTTCCAGCAGACGTACCCGCAGGTTTACCTCCATTGCGTGGTATAGAACATCAAATGGACCTGATTCCTGGCGCCACACTTCCCAAACGTGCACCTTATAGGACTAATCCCGAAGAAACTAAGGAAATTCAAAAGAAAGTACAAGCGTTGCTGGATAAAGGGTACATTCGTGTCTCTCTTAGCCCTTGTGCTGTTCCTGTTATTTTAGTTCCTAAGAAAGATGGTACACGGCGCATGTGTGTTGATTGTAGAGCGATTAATAACATCACTATTCGATATCGTCATCCTATACCACAGTTAGAGGATATGCTAGATGAATTGAGTGGTGCCGCTGTTTTCTCTAAAATTGACTTGCGTAGTGGTTGTCATCAAATTAGGATGAAAGAAGGGGATGAATGGAAAACTGCTTTCAAAACTAAATTCGGTTTGTATGAGTGGTTAGTCATGCCGTTTGGTCTTACTAATGCACCTAGTACTTTCATGCGTTTGATGAATCATTTTTTGAGAGAGTTTATTGGTTGTTTCATGGTTGTTTACTTTGATGATATACTCATATACAGCCACACCGAATCTGAACATTGCACTCATATTAGACAAGTTTTGCAAGTGTTACGTGATAATAAACTGTATGGTAATCTTGAGAAGTGTACATTTGCAAAAGATAAGGTCATATTCCTTGGATTTGTTGTTTCTAAGCATGGAGTAGAGGTAGATCAATCTAAAATTGAATCAATTCAGAATTGGCCTACTCCAATGAATGTTAGTCAAGTGCGTAGTTTCCACGGTCTCGCTGGTTTCTATAGGCGTTTTGTGAAAGATTTTAGCACCATTGTTGCACCATTAAATGATTTGACAAAGAAAGGTGTTCCTTTTGTTTGGGGCGCGGCCCAAGACATTGCGTTTGATACATTAAAATGTTTGCTTACTTCTGCACCATTACTTGCATTACCTGATTTTTTGAAGCAATTTGAAGTTGAATGTGATGCTAGTGGTATAGGCATAGGTGGCGTTTTAATGCAAGAGGGTTGGCCTATAGCTTATTTTTCTGAGAAATTGAATGGTGCTCGTTTGAATTATTCTATCTATGATAAAGAATTGTATGCACTTGTTAGAGTACTTGAGGTTTGGCAACATTATTTGTGGCATAAGGAATTCATCATACATTCTGATCATGAAGCATTGAAATACTTGAAAGCTCAATCAAACTTGCATAGAAGATTAGCTAAATGGGTTGAGTTCATTGAGTCTTTTCCTTACATCATTAACTATAAGAAGGGAAAAGAGAACGTTATTGCTGATGCTCTATCTAGGAAGAACATGCTATTAACCAATCTTGATGTTAAAATTCCTGGATTAGAAGCTATTTCTGCACTTTATGCAACTGACCATGATTTTGCTGAACCATATCGTTTGTGTGCTTTTAGAAAAGCATGGGATAAGATCATATACATCATGGATATTTGTTTCGAGCTAACAAACTATGTATTCCAGAATCGTCATTGCGTTTGTTCTTAGTGCAGGAGTCACATGCTGGTGGTTTGATGGGTCACTTTGGGCATGAGAAGACGTTGTTCATGCTTGCTGATCACTTTTATTGGCCCAAGATGAGGCGTGATGTGTACAAATTTGTGAGCCGATGTATTACATGCCACAAGTCGAAATCTAAGCTGAAGCCTCACGGTTTGTATACACCTCTCTCTGCACCGACTACTCCATGGGAAGGCATTAGTATGGATTTTGTGCTAGGTCTACCTAAAACTCAGAGAGGTCATGATTCTATATTTGTGGTAGTGGATGGGTTCTCTAAGATGGCTCATTTTATTGCCTGCCACAAAAGCGACGATGCGTCACATGTTACTAACCTGTTTTTCAGGGACATCGTGAGATTACATGGAGTACCAAAGACGATTGTTTCTGACCGTGATGTGAAGTTCCTGAGCTACTTTTGGAAGACCTTATGCAGAAAGCTAGGAACGAAGCTGCTGTTCAGTACTACATGTCATCCCCAAACAGATGGTCAAACGGAGGTGGTGAATCGAACATTGTCACAGCTGCTAAGGACCATGATTAAAAAGAATCTGCGGGAGTGGGAAGAGTGCTTGCCACATGTTGAGTTTGCTTACAACAGGGATATGCATTCAACTACTCAGTTTTGTCCTTTTGAGGTGGTGTATGGTTTCAAGCCATTGACGCCACTTTATATGTTGCCTCTGCCATTACATGAGAGAGTTGATATGGAGGCATCAAAATGTGCTGATTATGTGAAGAAAATACATGAGAAGACTCGAGAGGCTATTGAGTAGAAAGGCAAGAACATTGCTGCTGCAAGGAATCAAGCAAGAAAAGAAGTGTTGTTCGAGCCTGGAGATATGGTTTGGGTGCATCTACGCAAGGATAGGTTCCCACTACTTCGAAAGTCAAAATTGAAGCCACGTGGTGCTGGTCCTTACAAGGTGTTAGCCAAGATTAATGATAACGCCTACTCGGTTGATATACCTATTGAGGAGTTTGGTGGAGTTAGCAACAGCTTCAACGTTGCTGATTTGTCACCATATGCTGGAGAAGACCTTGTAGCGTCGAGGTCGACACCTTTTGAAGGGGGGGAGATGATGAGGACATCCCTACAATTACACCTACCCTAATGACTACTGAAGATGCTACAACTGTTGCAAGAAAGGATCAGTCCAATGAGATTAGAATTGGACCTATTACAAGAGCTCATGCTAAGCTACTGGAACAACAGGTGAATTTACTCCTAAACGATTCTGGTACTTTGATTGATGAGAATTTATACTGCCTAAGTCTATGCATTTATGTATGATCAGGTTCGTTGGAGAAACAAGCATGGCTCGAGGAGGAGAAGGGCTACAAGAGAAGCCCAACATGATGATCACCCAAGGATGCGCGAGGGAGGAGCGGGAGGAAGGCGCAAGAGAAGATCATCAAGACGGACGCAAAAAGATCTGCCATGACCGGAGTGTCCGGCCAGATCCATGCGGACTGTCCGGCCTGGTCGAGAGGCAGACTGGCGTGGACATTCTGTCTGCCAGTTCAGACACTACCCGGATACCACCCGGAAACTTCAAAGTTTCCGGCCAGACCGGACTCTCCGGCACAATTCACCTGGAGTGTCCGGCCTGACCGGACTGTCCGGCCGATTTCGACCGGAGTGTCCGCCCGCCGACCGAATCTGGTCCGAGTCAGTTTGTATCAGTTTGAGTCGTTTGCGTTTAGTTTCGGTTTTTGGTCGCCCCAGCCGCCCTTATAAGACTTGGGACGACCTCTAGTTAGGGTTTAGACCACGTTAAAATATTTTGGAGTTGTTTCTTTCATAGAACCTCTAGAATTACCTTGTGTTCGAATCTACAAACTATAATTGAGTGTGATCTGTTGTTCCATTGGGAATTAGTAGATTGCATACTACCGTTCGTGGTCACGGCTGCGTGCGCAAGAGTGTGGTGTTGTGAATATCCTATAAGGTTCGAGAGCTGTTGCATTGGCATCAGGGAACGAGTGGGAGAGTTCATAGCTACAGGCTAGTTATCTATCATCCACCATCATCACCGCCATCCGCTTACTGAGAAGACCGGGCCACCCCATATCAGTCATTGCATGTGTGCTCTTTTCACAATCCACCTATGGATCCACCAGTGTCATTGCATGTGTGTTCTTTTTACTAACAACAACCAGAGTCATTGAAATGTGTGTTCTTTTCACATACCACATATGGATCCACCAGTGTCATTGCATGTGTGCTTTTTTTACTAACAACAACTGGTGTCATTGCATATGTGTTCTCTTTAGAGACCACACATGGATCCACCAGTGTCATTGCATGTGTGTTATTTTCACAATCCACCTATGGATCCACCAGTGTCATTGCATGTGTGCTCTTTTTACTAACAACAACCAGAGTCATTGCATGTGTGTTCTCTTCAGAGACCACACATGGATCCACCAGTGTCATTGCATGTGTGTTCTTTTTACTAACAACAACCAGAGTCATTGCATGTGTGTTCTTTTCACATACCACCTATGGATCCACCAGTGTCATTGCATGTG
Source organism: Avena eriantha (assembly GCA_910589775.1). Taxonomy (NCBI): domain Eukaryota; kingdom Viridiplantae; phylum Streptophyta; class Magnoliopsida; order Poales; family Poaceae; genus Avena; species Avena eriantha. The sequence continues at coordinate 38,908 of CAJUXJ010001058.1, forward strand.
TGTTCTTTTACTAACAACAACTAGAGTCATTCCATGACTGTTCTTTTCACATACCACATATGGATCCACCAGTGTCATTGAAATGTGTGTTCTCTTTAGAGACCACACATGGATCCAGCAGTGTCATTGCATGTGTGTTCTGTTGGAAATATGCCCTAGAGACAAATAGTAGTAAGGACTATTATCATATTTCACATAGTTTATGATTAAGTTTTATATCATGCTATAACAGTATTGAGTGGAAACATCAATACATGTGTGATATACAAACAACCAGGGGCTCCCAGTGAAACTCTAGTCAGTGGTTAATTGGTCAACAGATGATCATGTTTCCTGATCATGTGGCATTTATGAGAATGAGATGATGAACCAATAGCCAACCTAAACATCGTGACCCGATCATGTCATGAAGTTCAAGTTACGATGATTAGAAATGGATCCTCGTAGACTATTCCTTAGACTGTGAGGCTATATCAATCACTGTCTCCCGAGAGTGCTTAGATAGCATCAAACACCATCTGGTAAAACAGTGGTTATAAAGGTGTGTTCAGGTACTCAGAGGAAACCATAGAGGCAATATATGTCAAGAGCGGGATTTGTCCGTCCATGTGACGGAAAGATACTCAAGGGCCCACTCGGAGAAGTTATAACCAATAGCTACGCATCGTGTGATTAGATCACGGGGATATCACTTGTCGGAACGAGTCAAGTAACATTGTTCAGTAACGAGATTGAACACGACATGGTGATGTCATTGATCAGATCTCGGGCAATGCAAGTATCGAGTGACAAAGGGAATAAGACACGACTGTCCCAGTTCAAACGACGAAAGATCTTCGTGGAACGCACAGGGGTCACATGGTCATCCAGGTCCCTCTGTCGATCATTGGTGCGGGAGTGTCCCGACCATGTCTGGAGTGTTCCCAAACCGTGGGGTATCACGCTAAAGGGCTTGATGATGCTTATAGAGCATTTATAGGATCGATAGAATCGCCGAAGAAAAGAAGGGAGAAAACCGGAAGGGTTTCGGTAAGTCCGGAGGATGTCCGGAGTGGAGGTGGAAGGTCTTCCATGGCCACGGAGATTGAATACTATGTGTATGAATGTTAAATATTGATATAATCATTTATTCATAATTATTTAATAAAGAGAAAATCATTTAAAGGTCAAAAAGGCTTAATGTGCCAATTCGGAGGGAGAGGGCGGCCCATTAGGGGAAAGGAGAGAGGGAGAAGGGACCAAGGGGGAGGCCAGCTGGGCCTTGCCCCCCCCCCCCGCGGGGCCCACTAGGGGCTGGCCGGCGGCCACCCCACCCCCTCCTCTCCTTTAGTTCCACCCCGAGACTTGAGGGGAAGTAGTACCTCCCCTCCCCCTATATAAAGTGGGGTATTTGGCCTAGAAAGAGACACCCAATAATCAATAAAGGTCTCCCCACTTTTGGGAGGACCTCCAATTGATATTTTCTCTCTCCCCCTCTCTCTCTCTCTCGTGACCGTGGTCCCAAGTCTGGACTGTGCGAGCGAGAGACATCTTCACCGCAGAGCGCCGTCGCGCTGCGGGATTCGGATCCGAGAGCTCTACTTCCACAACTGCTACTGGATCAGGGAAGCGGGAGTCATCATCAGGCACCGGACATGTGTAACTCCCCGCGAGGTGTCGCACTTGAGGCACTCAAGTCGTTGGAGCCAGAAGGAGCACAAGGACTTCATCACGACCTTGAGGTCGGCTTCGGCTTGTCTACATCAACCACGCTCTCCTAAGCGTTGACAACGCTTTTCGGTCTTCAAGGGTAAGTTCACGAAAAGCCCCTCCCGTTACTGTATTACTAATAGATAGGTCCTGGCAGCTTTAGGGGTTCAGGGGCGTAGAGTAAAATTTATTGTTTTTATGCGCGGAACCCCACCAGTGGTATCAGAGCTAGATCTATGCGTAGTAATGCTAGTACGGGTAGAACACACGAGATGCAGTGTGTGTATGCGTTGATCTTTTAGTTGTTACCCTCCCACGTGTACTTGTGTATACCGCAGTAATGCTTGATGAAGCGGCCCCCAACCGACTTTACGCGTTCATTCGCGAGACTGGTCCACGCTTGACATACGGCTTGGATCGTATAAAGTGGCTTAGGGGGGTGTCTGTCTCTCTCACATTAGTAGGTATACCATTTGCAATGGAGGGCCCTGAAAGGGGTGTAGTAGAGACAACTACTTGATCAACGTTGTGCTGAAAGTTCGTAGGTAAGAATGGTTCTTGTACGAAAGCCCATTCAGCCACGTAAAACATGCAAAGATAAAGTAGAGGTGTCTAACTTTGTTTTGCAGGGGGCATTGCTTTGTGATATGGTTGTGGCAAAGGTAAACTGTTAACCTTTTGTTACATAGTAGTAGATAGTCTCGGTAATGACGAACTACCACGCCAGAATGACACCGGTACCCTGGTGTCTACGGCGCCGGAACCCTGGCGCCGGAACCCGGTGACGGCGGATGGAGATCACGACATGAAGGACCATATCACATAGCATTTACATTCAATGTTATTGTTTGTATATCTTATTGTGTGCTAGTATTAGATACTCGACGGTAGCCAAAAAAGATGATCCCTGTTAAAATTACCAACGATATGTTCCCCCTTAGTGTGCACCACCAAGAAAGTTCTTCGGTATGAGACGATCCAGGGTTACAAGACTGGGTGTCAGACATATCTACGTTCGCATACAGTGGGTCTAAGCCATGTTGCATAGCGGATACACTAAGGTTGAGTTGGCGAGCCTAGCACGCCACAGAAGCGTGGCCTCGGAACACGGATGGTCGAAAGATCGAGCACGAGTCGTATGAATGATGTGACTGACGTTTCGCGTCCACCTTTGAACCCACATCGATGGCCGTGATCAATCGGGGGAGATGTGGCTGATAGGGGTCGTGTTATCACTAGAAACCCTTCTAGGGATAGGTGTTTCTGAGTGGAGTTATTATTAACTCATTATTATAAACTTAGTCTAAATTCCTTTTTGCAATTATAAATGTAGATGGGACCTTTCTTGTTGACGATTGAATGGTTAGAAGGAGAGAATCTCAGATTAGATGGATCGAACTTCTCCATTTGGGTTGCCAGTCTCCATGTCTACTTAGTGAGAACGACGTGGTCGACTACATACTCGATGGGATGGATTTGGATCTGTCCACGGACCTTGAGACCCTAGAGGAGCGGAAAGACCGCTATCTTCGTCGTGAGATGGCCTCCTATATTTCAGTTGTGATGCGTTTCGGAATGGTGGACGAGCTGTGGCCTTTCGTGGGTGATGTCAACCCTCGTTCGGTGATGCTACAGCTTAGGACACATTTCGTGGAGATACACACATTTGGGAGCATGAGCTGATGGGAGACTTCCTCTCCATTAAGATGGAGTAGAACTCGTCACTGGATGGCAACTTGCAGCACATGCATGATGTGTACATGAGGCCAACATACTTCCTGGACATCTGGATTTTAGGCTCTTTTGCAAATGCTGCTGTGATGCGGTCGCTGCCACCAAGCTACCAAGCACAAGTCAGGACTTGGGTAATGAGGGGCGACACGGAAATGGAGTTCCACCGGTTCATGACACATCTTAGGAATGTGTTGGTTGAACCAGATGTCGCTCAGTTCATCGATGACCAAGGTATATATTTGATATACAGTTTTATAAATGTTATAATCTTGCAAACACATTGCAGTGTTAAGTATATCAGATACTTGTTCTGTTTTGGTGAAAACAGGTCCTTCTGCATAGAGGTGCTTACTGGAGAGGAGGTGACGTTGCGTGTTGATGGCGAGCATGATGATGATGGCCAATGATACTCTCCCTCGACATTTATCATTTAGTTTATGTTTAGGATGATTATTGTAATCAAGAGATTGTGAACTTCTTTAGTGAGTCTCACACTTCGTGAGACGGTTATTCATATGAGATTGTAACAAACAATTGTTCCACTTTTATGAATGATTTCTATTCGTGTTCATATCTTGTTTGATTACTTGTGAATTATCCTTGTTGTTTAAAACTAATTGATAATGCATGAAGATTTGTAAAACATTAAAATGCCTTGTTTAAAATACCCAGCTTAATGATATTTCATTAATGAATGAAACCATTGTTTGAATTCAAAAGTTATGTGATAATATGTGAAAGTCATTCGATTTCTTTTCACATATAAATCATGCCTAAGTTCGGCAAAATAACTTGAACACCGTATATTACTTGAATACAAAGTGTTTAAAGAATTGTTAAAAGTAAATACATATTCGATGTATTGTGTTTTAACAAAATGGTAATTATCATTAATTGATTGTTTAAATGTGTAAAGTAGTTTACCAAAGGAAACATGAATATGAAACTATTTGATTTGGTCAAAGTGTTTCACCAACAAAGGGTATAAATATAAAAGAGAATCCAATTACTATGATTGGATTAATAGTAATGAAATTCGACTTTATAAGAATGGCATAAAAGTAATTGTGAAATGCAAAGCGTTTTGAAACGTCAAAATGCAAAGCATCACAATGTGATATTAGATATCAAAAGGGGTTGAATAGAAGGCACCAGAATAAATCGTTGTAGCGTAGATGTAGAGACCATTAGCTTAGAAAAAGTTAGCACTCAATTAGAATGTAGTGAACCATTTGAATTCGTGAAAGTTTTGGGGTTATTCGATATAACCAAACAATAGCAAATAATTCCTTGTAGAGTATTCATTGGAGACTTTGAATACGAAACCCACAGCTCAAACCAAAAGGAAAGCAAGATTCGTATTGCTTGGATTTTGGTGCATTCTTGAGAAAGCTCACTTTTGGTGATGTTTCTCAATTATGAATAAAATGGAAATTAGTGTAAAATAAGATGAGGATTCAAAACCCTGCATCAGAGTGTTGAGAAGCGCAATGGACAATGTTCCTGAACGATTCTCTTCACAGAAGGAAAGAATCAATGATTTTGATCATTGTGTTTTTCCCTTCATTATTGTTTTTCACTACATGAAGTAGGATTCAAAATGTAAATACATATCTTGTATGGAGACATTTGTGAATCATTTGTCATCATTTTGAAACATGACATACCTACGAACTACAAAGGAAATGATGGTAAACTAGATTATGAGAAATCCTAGAAGCAAAATTCCCTTGAGATTAGAAAGCAATTCGTTGCTGAATCTCACAAGTAAAGGGGTTACTTGGAATTATCCCAAATGACTGGAAAGCCATAGTGGAAAAAGGGGGTGAATGACAAAAGCACAATTTGTTAGGTATTGGACAAATTCAAATGAATTTGATTCATGTGTGCTGAATGTCTAGTGGATTTAAAACTAGTAAAGTACTAGTATCTCATAGTAAAACTCCAAGTTTGATATTTGATCAAAAGATTTTGAAGTTGTTCAAAATAGTAAGGGGATATGCAATTTGCATAAAATTGAGTGGGAACTATGAAAGTCTTCATGAAACAATATGTGATTGACATATTTTTAAGTGGGAGCAATATAAGACTCAAATTCAAATATGTAGTAACATATTTTGAGTGGAAGCTTATAGGAACAATTCTTAAGTATGTTAAGAATGGAAGGCGCAAATACTTATGAATAATGATTCATAAGATGTAGAAGTTGATAATAGGTGTATTATGATATTATATAGTATTCCTTAAGGGATTCTAAAAAGTGTTTCAGAATAAAAGTTAATTAAGGAACTAGTCCTTAATAACTCAAATTAGGAATAGCATTAAGTTTAACATCAACAGCTGAAAGATAGAAAGGATGATCATCATCCACTATGTTGAGACATAGGTTCTATCTTAGAAACCATGATGATAACTGATGCAGCCCGTCCTGCGGACGCTACTACATCCACAACGCCAAGTCCCCAAGATCGTCCCCAAGTCAACCAAGAAGATGGACGAGGAGCAGCCAGCTCCGGCACGAGAGTCTCCGCCGTCATCGCCCCAGAGAGTCTACCCGAATCTGGCCAGAGTGTCCGGCACGACTCAGCCGGAGTGTCTGGCCTATCCTAGCCCCGTCCTGGCGCGGACATTCTCTGTGCTACATCGGACTCTACCGGGACACTACCCAGAGTGTCCGGCCATCTCGGACTGTCCGGCCCACTCGACCCGGAGTGTTCGGCCTACGCGATGGGCCTGCGTGCCAACATCTGGGCCCTTGGCCCATGTACCCCTCTATTCCGCACCAAACCCTAGTTTTATGCCCAAACAAACCCTGAACTTGTGGCTGGCCTATAAATAGAGCCCCCACCCCTCATTGTATCCCTTAGGCATAGATGATAGACTAAAGCCAACCCCCTTTGTGGAATATCTAGTTTTGCCTCATCCCCTTCTACCAAAGGGGATCGACTATCATCACCACCTCGTTAGAGTTTGCATCGCGCCTCCCTCGTTGTACAAGGCCTTGTCATCAGTGTCCCTTTGCCAAGACGTCAAGACCCTCTCCAAGGTGTTCTTCCCTCTCCGCTTGGGATTGATGGGAGCATGTTGACCGATATTTCCTTGCGAGGATTCTATCAGACCGGTGGCCACCGGTGAGAGCAATCGGCCTTGTATCGTGTGTGTTTTGCGTGTGTTCATCGTGTTCTTCGCGAGGTGTGCGTCCGCTTCCGCTACCTTCTCCCTTTCCCTCGCTTTCCCATCGATTTGACCACGAGATCCGTGAAGATCGGGCCACCCTAGAGGTTTTCCCTCATCATCTGGTATCAGCAGCTTTTGGTTGCCACGGATTTCTCCTCGATTTGGTCTTTTTCCCCATAAATTCGAAATTTCCACCAAAAATAGCCCCAATTCATGTTTTGGACCGATCTGTGATTTGAATGCGTTTTGGTAGGTTTTGATCCGTGGATTACTTGCTAAACTTGTTGATCTACCTTCCCCTGCGTTTCCATGGCCTAATTCCTTGATTTCCCCCATCAATTTGAGGTTTTGGTTCGAGTTTTTCTGCCAAAACTCGTCCTCTTTGTGTTCTGAAAGTTCTGGTTCGACCGGACCGGACTGTTCGGCCAAAACGGACCAGAATATCAGCCCCACCGGAGTGTCTGGCCTAAACTGACCGGAATATCCGGCCCGGACGGACTGTCCGGCCTGTGCGCACCGGACTGTCCGCCCCCTGCAGACAGAAAAATCTGTTTCACAGTTTTGAGCATAACTTTTGCATACGAACTCGGATTTTGGTGTTCTTTAGCTCGTTTTGAAGAGGAGAAAGAGCTCTACATCATCATCTCTGTGGTTCATGCTATCTACTCCATCCAAATTCCGTGAGCAAGGCGGAATCCATCAATAAAGGGTGAAGATCGGCGACGAAAGGTATAAAATTCCGCGACTTCTCCCCACTTGCTTTCCTTTGTGAGCTACACTACAAACACCTATTGAGACTAGTTCCTCCTATGATTGCTTGGGCTATGCACATTTGATACCTTGTAGAATTCCGAGCAAAAGTTGTGAGCGCGCTATCTCATATAGTTATCTTGTATAGTTGTTGGCACAAGGAAGGGGCAAGTGAAAAAGAAAAGAAAAGTGAAAACAAATTGAAAAAGAAAAAGAAAGAAACAAGTGCCTCATAGAATAGGAAGCGCAAGCTCGATGAACATCAAATAGGTGGTACTTATTGTGCATATCTTGTAGCCCACCAATTTATTGCAATCGAACTAGCGTCTCTCCTTGCACTTGTGCGACACGAGCTTATAGTCTTCGCTAGGTAATCATTTGGTTCTTAGCTCACTTTCTCCGTCGCGCAAGTCCCATTTATCCCACCGTGTGTGTTTCCTTCTATATAATTCCTATCTTGTGGATTGACTTGTTTTGCTTTGTGATCATCGTGGTTCTTTACTTGCCATTACAATATCTTGATTTCGGATTGTTCTTAGACACGCCACTTTCCATACCCATCCACCATAAGCTTTGTGTGTGTGTGTTTTTTTAGTGGTTAGTTGGTTTTGGTATTCCGCGTGAACTTCACTTTGCTTGGTTTTGATTGCTCTCAAGTGTTGCCACTTGCACGATACTATCTTCCAAGGTAAAGTAAGGTTTGGCGTTACATCCCTAACCCCTACCACTTCCATATACAACACTTGGTCTTGTGAAACATGTCTAGGGACTCCGGAACCGAGGATGATATCTATGAAGAATCCACGATGAGCCACCATGCATATGCCTCCACAAGCATGGATGACATGATGGTGCACTACACCGACAATGGCTCCACATGCTTGGGTGATATGGAGTTCTACAACAACAATAACTCACCAAGCATGAACGACTTCAAGAACGACAATGACAAACTCCTCAAGTCGCGTCGACCAAGACGGAGCCTCCACCTCGAGAGCACCAAGGTCCACCATCAAATGGACAACTTCAAGCGCGACATGGACATCAACTTCGCCAAAACCATGAGCATGATGGCCAAGAATAATGATGCTTTGCGCTCATTACAACCCTCACCAAGAAGAGTGCCAAGGACAAGAAGCATCGTCGCAAGCGTCATGTGGATGACAAAGTGCGCCATCTACATCAACCGTTGGCAAGGCACGCCAATGACCTCCGTCGACACCAGCATAAGGCACCTTCAACTACTCGTGCCACCACCAAAATGGCACCAAGAGCAAGTTCTCCTCCACGCCATCAAGCTTCAACGCCAAGACTTGACGTCCTAGACGACGCATGCACCTTCATGGATGAGGAAGACGAAGACCTCTACTTCGCCAAGTTGGACGAGTACGTCAAGAGGACTACACAAGCCAAGGTGCAAGATGGCGATGACAAGGTCAAGATTGGTGAGCATGGGATTTTCCCTTCACCAAATGGAGTTGAGAGAACTGAGCCTACCCCCATATGCTTGAGTGATGATGTGGTACCAATTCCATATGAGTATGAGAGCCACTTAGCCCACTTGAGTGAAAGCAAGAGTGCATGAGTGACTCCACCATATGTGAGATTGAGTGCTTCCACTTGGAGGGCATGAGTGATACACCTAGTGATTTGAGAGTGGTAGTTGATAGGTCATGTGAGACCACTTTGATTTCTAACGACTTACCCTCTACCTCTAGTGTGTTTTCTCATGATATGCTAGGTTCCATGGATAAAGAGGCGCCAAGCTTGGAGATGATGATGCCTCCAACAAAGAAGAGGTACATGGTGGATAAAGATGATGCCATCCCCATAGATGATAAATAAGTCGCCCACATGGAGGCCAATACTACCACAACACCCACTTCATATGAGAGGTATGAACAAGGTAAAAATAAGGGTGTTGATGATGCCATGATCCCACTAGTGGACATGATGACTTGTGATGATTGGCATGCTATGGATGATATTTGTGATATCACATATGACTCATTGGTATTTCCATGTGATACTTTGCCTTTGCATAATGTTGAGCATGTGAAATTATTTGATTGTGATGATGTTGCCATAGACATGCCATGCTCTAAACGTTACGTTGAGGATATCATTGCTTGCTCTTTGTTGAAAAATTGCTCTTTCCAATGTTTTGCTTGTAATGATGTTACCAATGGTACCCCTCGGATAATGCTTTGTCATGAGTGTTTCACAATTTTTCCCCTGTTGCTTGCAATAAGTTGAATAATTGCTCTTTCACTTATTTTGCTTCCAACAATAATTCTCATATGGTTTATATTGAGATGCCCCCCATAGCTTTCTCAAATGTTGGAGATTTTGATGATTACCATGATAAGCATGTTCCCCACTTGCATACTCACCATGCATATTTTTCATACTTGATTGACACTAATGGTGATGTGCACAAGAAGAGATACGTCATGAGTGTAGGTACCATGCACACACGTTCTTCCTTTTGTGCTTGATGTGTGTAGGTACCCGCAAGAGAATGTCAACCTCGGCTGAGCACGAGTTGACAAAAAGAGCTCTAGAGAGCATCCCCCAAGTGAGTTCAAGATCAAACCCAGCTCTAATACATTTTGCATGCTTTGCATCTTTCATATTTAAAAATTGCTCTTTCCTATGGTTTGCTTGCAAGCATGTTAATGGTATTGTTTCACCTTGTGACAATCATGTTTCGTCGCTATTGGATATTGATGCTTTGTGTGTTGCCACAAAAATGTTGAACAATTTCTCTTTCTGATGTTTTGTGTGCAACCATAATGCCATTATGAGCATGTATTGTCATGAGAGCTTCCAAGTCTCTCGTATTATTGTTGCAAAAAACATAAGGACCACTTGCTCTTTCATATGTGTTGGGGATATACTTTCCGGGTATCCTCACAGTTCCTCACTGACCAGGGTGGCCCACTTCGGGTTAGAGCTTTGCTTCACGGGCGGCCCAGTCCGGGAGAGAAGACGGAGTCCCATCCGGCTACGGGAAGGCCCAGAAGACTTACCGACTTAGGCCCATAGTGTTACTTGTAGTTCAAGATGTACTCTATAACCAACTCTTAGTCGTAGCCAGATTGATCTCTCCTGTAAATCCTAGGCCGGATATCTATATAAGACGTCCTAGGGAGAGCCTTTAGGGCACAACACAATAGTCTACAATCTCAACTCGCACAGGGCGATACCCTTGTAACCCATATTCCGGCTCTGCCGTATTACTGAATTGCTAGCAGGAGTAGGATCCGTCCAAAGCCGATGGATTCGAACCTGGGTAAAGTTGTGTGCTCACCGTCCCGGAATACCATACGTCTCACACCCCTCTCTTCCGCACGCCTCGAGGACCCCCTCATGGCGTACTTGTCATCAATCTGACGACAGTTGGCGCCCACCTTGGGGCAAGTGAGCTATAGATCTGCGTTCTGAGCGGAATCTGCAAGAATCGGAATCGGCGAAACCATCACCGTCGGTCGCATCCTCTATGCCAGCGACGTCCCTCTCATCGTGCTCGACGAGACTTGGATTCCGGCTAAGGAGGCCGTGACTGCCTATACAATCATGTCTTTCGGCGAGATCGATGTTTACATCGGTTTCGCTGAACCTGCCCAACCCACCCTAGTGGTGATGATAGAGGCAGAAGAATCTTTTGGGTCCCCTTTGTCTGTGGAGGCGCAGAGTTCCGGATCTCAGAAAACCCTAATCCCACCCAGCCCGCACCAGTTGCAGAGATAGTGGAGAAATCTGAGCCTAAAGAAGACCTCGCGGCCCAAGTCGAATCTGGAGTGGATCTCCCTGGAGAAGCCAGATCCCAGATCGACCCACCCGTGGAAGTCGAAATCCAGGAGGAGCATATCAATGACACTGATTCCGGCTCTAACGATGCCGGGACAGACAGGCCTTTCCTCAGGTACACACTAAGACATATGATACTACAAGGCGCTAGCGCAGATGCAATCCTCGAAACCATTAAAAGTTTTGACATGGCTGATCGCGAAGCCGCAGGTACCTCAGGAAGCACGCGTTGCACTTCGTCGGATATGTTGGATCCGGATCCGGCTTTGCCGATGCTGGAGAAAACACCGACTCGGTGCTGTAGGCAATTGGAACAAACGCCGACGCTCCCGCATCCTCGGATGAATCTATGACGTCGGTAGATTTCCGAAAGTTCTCCGCGGAATATGAAGAGGAGTACAACTCCAAAGCTGCAGAAGAAGGAGAAGCCATGGATGAAGGATCCGGGGAACACTCTCCCAAAGCGCAGGATGACATGGACGTCGGAGATAATCCCGAAGTCCAGATGTCCGAAAGTACCGAACAGAGCTTGACTCTGGGAAACAGACCCAAAGCCGTCTTTGCTATCGGCGCTGCCAAGAAGGCAAAGAAGAAGAACAAGAAGAACAAGACCCCGGCAAAAGACCCTCTGACAGAGGAGGTGATTGCCGAGGAATACGAGCAAGACTCGAATGGAGCACTTATCCCAGACGAGCCGAAGAAAGAAGCATCGGTGGATGGACATGTGATCACAGAAGATGCGTGTAAACTCATCGATGCCGCACTAACCACACCTATCCCTACAGCTGCAGAACTTACTGTAGAAGAGCTGGACGAAAGGGCCCAAGCCCTAGAAGCACGTCATCAACAACTCCTTGATGAAGCTAAAAACATCGAGGTGGAGAAGAAACGCATGTCAACCAAGGAATACATGTCTCGGTTGCATCAGAAGACATGGAAGCGTCACATCAATGATGACCAATTCCCACGTGTCCGTGTCGTCCTCTTCGGGGACGAGATGGGGAAACCACGGAAAGACAGCAACGGAGATTGGGTATACCCAACCCTAGTACAGAATACCGTGGCAGCCCGAGAAATTCTATCGGCTAATCCAGGACCAGAGGAGATCCGTTTGGGTATCAAGCTACTCAACAAGGGACTGGAGCAGCAGAAGGTCGCCCTGTCTGGAAGTGAAAAACTGGTCTCGGATTCTGACCAATATCGCACAGATCCGGCATGGGCTGACGTAAGATCCCATTACGTTTGGGTGCAATACCATAACCCCAAACGCAGGGAAGACAATTATTCAAGAACCGGATCATCGGGACAACATCGCAGAGCTATGCATAACTGGAGCAATGTTGCTCCAGCGGCCGAGAAAGACGCGATCGCTGCACTGAATCCGAGGAATCCTCCCCGACGAGAGTACAACGATCGAAAGGGAGAAGATAAGGAGAAACGTCAGGAGGAGGATCGTCAGAGAATGCCACCTCCTAGATATGAGAGTCGTCCGGCTGAGCCTCACCATGGTGGGAACGACGGACGAAGGAACGATGGAAAGCACGCTGGAACAAGCTGGCAGGGGGCTGGTCGTAGTCAAGAACCTCCCCGGAACTGGAATAATGACGCTCCGGACGGAGACCGGCGATCAGCCGGAAACAATTCAGCTGCCCCACCCCGTCCACCAGGCAGTAATCATAATGGCCCCCAAGGAGGTTAAGGAGGACGACATGGCAGAGGAGGTGGTGGCAGAAGCCGAAGTCCGGCTCCAAGGCACCGTAGCCACAGCCGACATTCGGGACGATCTCTATCCTCGAACGACGCAATGCACAGGATCAACTCCAACATAGAGGCTCGGCGCTATGAAAATGATGACGTGTACGTGAGCCCAAAGTGCTTCGGACCATGCATCAGAGCTACAAAATTCCGGAAGGATTTGCTATCTCAAGACATATCCAAGCCTACGACGGCATTGCTCGGCCAGACACCTGGTTACAGGACTTCTTCCAAGCTTGCTGCATCGCTAAAGGCGGAAACAGCCTAGTCGCAACCTGATATCTCCCACTTATGTTGCGGAAGATGGCACAATCATGGCTCAATGAACTTTCGGCAAACACCATCCACAACTGGTATGACTTGCAAAGTGTGTTCTTTCGGAATTTCGAAGGCACATATCAGAGGCCCTGTTCGGTCGGAGACCTACAGCGTTGCACCCAGAAAGCCGAAGAACCTTGCCGGGATTACCTCGGACGATGGATCGACACCAAGAACTCATGTGAGGGAGTAAACAATCAAACTGCGATTGAAGCTTTCGTCGTAGGACTCCCAATTGGTCTACTGTGTCACCGCTTGAAATGTGACAAGGTCACTGATTTGGGAGAGATGATAGAAACAACGAGCAAGTATGCAAATGCTGACGACGATGCAGAGGGATTACTCAATGTCCTGGCTGTACCTCAGTCAACAAAGACAAAGCAACAGGCTCAGAAGCGCAAAAAACACCTCGGAAGAAAAACCCAACGCGGAGACAGCGGTAGTCACTATTGTTTCTGGGTCTGGAGGACGAGGAGGGCATGGCAGAGGCCGCGGGCGTGGCCGTGGGGCATCAAGGGTCCAAGGTAGGGGAGAGGAACAACCAGGCAAAACCTACACTTGGGCCGATATTGCCAATAACCCATGTATGCATCACTTGGACGCTAATGGGGGCTCGTCCCACACCAACGCTGAATGTCGTTTTAATGACGACATCAAGAGAGATGATAGCGCGGGCTACAAAGCTAAGCGGAAGAAGGGAAAGAAAAATCCCGAAAAGACAAGGAGACCAAGGAAGATTCCGACATGGAGGAAGCTGATGCTTCAAATCCCAAGCCAGAAGGGAAGAAAACTTTTTCTACCAAGAAGGACACTTACGTCACCTTCCTCAGATCTCAACCAGCAAAGGTCAAGAAAGCAGTTCTCCACGAGCTCAATGCAACAGTTCCGGCTGTCCCTCAATATCTGGACTGGTCGGAGGTGGCAATCACATTTGACCGCGCTGATCATCCGCCTAAGCTACACATGCGAGGAAAATACGCCTTAATCTTCAATCCACTTATTGACGGTTATGGTTTCTCCAAGACCCTCATGGACGTAGCAGCATCAATATTCTCTATGTCAAAACGCTACGCCGGATGAAGATCTCGGAAACACAGCTGAACCATAGCTCTATGATCTTTCATGGAGTTGTCCCAGGAAGACAAGCTAATTCCCTAGGAGAGATCACTTTGGATGTTACTTTTGGAACTCCAAAGAATTATCGGACGGAGGCACTTTCCTTCGACGTGGTCCCGTTCAAGAGCACATACCACGCTACATTCGGACGTCCGGCTTACTGGGCTTTTATGGCTTGTCCGTGTTATATTTACAATATGATGAAAATTCCAGGTCCCAACGGCATGATCACCATCAGGGAAGACCCGAAGAAAGCGCGAGAGTGCGAGGATGGAAATGCCGCCTTTGCAGAAGCCGTATTGCATGCCCAGGAGTACCAGGAGATCAAGAAGAGCATAGATCCGTCCGAGATGCCCGCAACGAAGAAGGAGGTGAAAAAACCAAATCCGGAGTTCAAGGCATCAGAAGAGATGAAGATGACGCCGTTGAAGGATGATGACCCCTCCAAGGTGACTCAGATAGGTGTAGGCCTAAGTAGCGCATAGGAAAGCGCGCTCGTCAAGTTCCTCTAAGCAAATCAAGATATCTTCGCATGGCAGCCATCTAACATGACCAGAGTACCTAGGGAACTTGCCGATCACTCTCTAAATGTAAACCCGAACGGTAAACCCGTCAAACAGTCCTTACGACGGTTTGGCGATGCAAAGCGTAAGGCAATAGGTAAGGAACTAGCACGGCTCGAGTTAGCCGGATTCATAAAAGAGGTCATCCACACTGAGTGGTCGGCCAATCCTGTAATGGTCCCTAAAAAGGACACCACTGATTTAAGGATGTGTGTTGATTATACTGCCTTGAAGAAGGCTTGTCCAAAAGATCCATTTTCTCTGCCTAGAATTAATCAAGTCATCGATTCTATGGCAGGCTCGGAACTACTCTGTTCTCTCGACGCATATTCCGGTTATCACCAAATCCGGATGAAGGAATCTGACAAAGTCAAAACTTCATTCATAACCCCCTTCGGAACCTTCTGTTTTGTTACGATGCCCTTTGGGCTGAAGAACGCAGGAGCTACGTACCAGCGCACGATGCAGCGTTGCCTCCATGACCAACTCGGACGCAATGTACATGCATACGTGGATGATATCACGGTCATGTCCAAAAAGAAGGAAACGTTGATTTCCGACTTGGAGGAGACGTTCGCCAATCTACGAAAATACAACATCATGCTTAATCCGAAGAAATGCTTCTTTGGAATACCAGTCGGAAAATTGTTAGGTTTCATCGTGTCTCAGAGAGGCATAGAGGTGAACCGAGACAAAATTAAGGCTATACTCAACATTTCCGGGCCAACTCGCCTGAAGGACGTACAAAGACTAACCGGTTGCATTGATGCAGTTAGTCGATTCGTAAGCCGGCTTGGTGAAAGAGCCGCACCATTGTATAAACTCCTAAAAAAGACCAAGGATTTTGTCTGGGCCGATGGAGCTGAAGCTGCACTACAAGATCTGAAAAGAGTACTCTCATCTGCTCTTATCCTTGCAGCGCCGGAACCTCAGGAACCGATGTTGCTTTACATTGCTGCGACAAATAAGGTTGTCAGTATCGTCATGGTGGTGGAGAGACCAGAGGAAAATCAGGAACAGCTGGTGCAGCGTCCGACGTACTTTGTCAGCGAGGTCTTGACAGAGTCCAAACAGCGGTATCCGCATTATCAAAAGTTGGCTTACGGTGTTTTTCTAGCATCTCGTAAGTTACGACACTATTTTCAGGAGCATCCAATTACCGTGGTGAGCAAAGCTCCCATGAGAGACATAATCAACAAGAGCGATGCCACAGGACGGGTCGCCAAGTGGGGAATAGAGCTCTCAGCTTTCGACATTGAGTATAAACCTCGGACAACAATCAAATCCCAGATCCTTGCTGACTTTGTCGCTGATTGGACAGAGACCAAGGAGAACATGATCCTCCCTGAGTCGGAATATTGGACCCTCTTTTTCGATGGGTCTAAGGCTCGAGGGGGCTCGGGGGCTGGCGTGATGCTCAAGTCACCCCAAGGAGATAAAATTTTATACGTGTTGCAGATCCACTTCACAGCGACAAACAACATTGCCATGTATGAAGCACTACTGCATGGAATCTGGATTGCTAAGGATATTGGCATCCGACGTTTTATGTGTTACGGAGATTCGGATCTTGTTGCTCAGCAAGTCTCGGATATTTGTAATGCAAATAAACACATGGCAGCATATAAAGCTGTCGTGGATGATCTATCTAAATCGTTCGAAGGGTTTGAAGTTCAACACATCCCTCGAGCAGAAAATGAGGAAGCATATGCACTATCTCGCATAGGCTCTACGCGGAAAGAGGTCCCGGATGGCGCTTTTTAGAGCACCTCAAAGTCCCTTCAATAAAGGGAGTAGATGAGGAATATCCGACCAAATCCGACTCACCTTTAATAGCAGTTCTGGCTGTAATTCCCAGTTGGACTCAACCCTACCTCGATTATTTGGTAGATGGTAAATTACCCGAAGACGAGGTGCTGAGCCGGCAGATCATCCGACGGGCAAAAGCCTATACTATTGTTAAAGGTGAGCTCCATAAACGGATTGTTTCTGGGGTTTTTCAGCGCTGTGTATCTCCGGAAGAAGGAGTGGAAATATTAAGGGAAATCCACAAAGGCGAGTGTGGTCACCACGCTGCAGCTAAATCTTTAGTGGCAAAAGCTTTTAGACACGGATTTTTCTGGCTTACAGCTCAGGCAGATGCCAAACGATTAGTCAAGACGTGCAAAGGCTGCCAAAAGTACGCCAAGCAAGCTCATGTTCCGGCTGATCAGCTGCAAACAATACCTATAACATGGCCCTTTGCGGTCTGGGGGGCTTGATATGGTAGGACCATTTCAACGAGCTCCAAGTGGATTTACTCACCTCTTAGTGATGGTGGATAAATTCACCAAATGGATCAAGGCTAAACCTGTCACTAGTTGTGATGGAGCAACAGCCAAAAGATTTGTCAAGGATGTTATAATCCGGTATGGTTATCCGTATAGTATTATCATGGACAACGGGAGTAACTTTTCCATGGGAGAATTGGCTGAATTCTGCGATGAGCAAAATATCCGGCTTGACATTGCATCAGTCGCACATCCACAGGCTAACGGACAAGTCGAAAGAGCTAATGGTTTAATCTTACAAGGCCTAAAACCAAGACTCGAAGCACCACTACAACGTGCTGCGGGGGCTTGGGCTGAGGAATTACCCTCTGTAATTTGGAGTTTACGAACAACTCCGAACAGGTCAATAGGATACACACCTTTCTTCTTGGTATATGGCGCAGAAGCAGTTCTTCCTAGCGATTTAATTCATACTTCTCCTAGAGTGGCCGCGTATATCGAAGAGGATGCCGAGATTTCTCGATAAAATGATCTTGACTTAGTCAAAGAAGTTCGCGACGTTGCTGAAATGGGATCTACAGCCTATCAGCAGAAGTTACGCAAGTATCATAGCCAGAGAGTCTGAAACAGATCTTTCAATAAAGGTGATTTGGTTCTCCGGCTTGTGTAGCAAAGAAAGCACAAACTTTCCCCAGTATGGGAAGGGCCCTTTTTAGTTAGTCGAGTATTGCACAATGGATCGTACTACTTAACTGACATGAGGCCAGTCAAAGAAAGATCTGCTACTAAGAAGAGAAAGAGAGCTGGAGGTAGTACAAATCCGGATGAGTTAGACAGACCATGGAATATTGCTTAGCTACGTCCCTTTTATTCTTAGTTTATCCTTCTTTGTAATCATATATATGTACATGTTCTTTGAGAAATAAAAGTTTTGGTTTTTTCTGAGAAATTTTTACCACCTTATTTCCAAATGATCATGTCATAGTCGAAAATCCCAGAATGCTTGAAAGTACTTTATGCTCATGTTCGTTCTGGTCTAGATTTCCGACTCTAAAACTGCTACCTTCGGGTATAACTCTAACATTTCTAGTCTTTACTTTGGTTATTTGTCTGATTGCTGGATGCGTGTATTTTTCGAGTAGTGAATTGTTGGTACTGGAAGCCGGCTTTGTTTCCGAGTTTAAACTGGTTTAGCAAGTGAGCTCCGTTGCTCGGCAAAGTTTCCGGCTAAAGGTTTAGCCGGCTCACGAAAGGGACGAGGCGGAAAGCCAGATAAACGATAAGTAGAGACGAAAAAATTCAAGTGCTTATGAAAATATTTCAGGCACACAAAAAAACAAAGGCAAAAGTGCTGAATAGATAAAAAGCTTAGCACTAGCAAAAGTCAATAGTACTTAATATTTACAAAACACATCATGTCTTTCTAGAATAATACATAGTTTTCTAATCTATGATGCAGGAGGAGATGAAGGAGCTGTCGGCTCGCTGGTTACTCCGCCTTGGTATCGTTCTGAGATGTCCGGATCCGAGGTGGTCCGTTCATCGTCGGAAACTTCTTCGGCTTCTTCTGGAGGAGGTGGCGGAGTAGATACGCGGGTGAAGAAGGGGATCTCGTAGCTGGTCAGATCAGCTACGTGGCACCCGTATCCGGCGCAGGAGTGCATGATGGCTTGAAGGTCTTGCTCCTGGCCGTCTTCGTCTACCTTGCAGTACCATCTGGTCACTTGCCATATCTCCATGTTTCCATGGTGGCTCATGACCATGGTGAAAGAATTTTGCGCAACAGTCCACGCGTAGGACATGTTCCAGTTCCGAACAAGCTGCGGCATCTCCTTGGCCTTGTCCCGCACCTGAAAATCCAACATGCTTGGCATGTCCGGATCCTAAGAGACTCGCCAATGTCCTCGATGGACTGGCGGAAGTCATGCAGAAGATCACCGACTTGGGTAAGACGGTGGGTGCGGGGCTCGGAGGAGGAAGAGTCCGTCAAGTTCAGAGGACCTATACACAAAAAAGTCAATAAAAATCTGACTTTGATGAAAATCGAAGAAATGGTAAGTCAGACAGATGGAACGTACCAAGAATGACGTCGTCAATCTTGGTCTTCTCCTCCTAGAGACTCTGGAGTTCAGCCCGGAGCGCTTCGGAGATATCCTTCTCTCTGCCAAGCTCATTCTTGAGGTCCGAGATAATTTTATCTTGAGCAGCGACTTGCGATCACGCTCTTCAGTGGCCATGGAGGAGGATTCCGGGACTTGAGCTATGCTCCTTTCATGATCCGCCTTGAGCTTATCCAGCTCTTGGTGAAGTCCCTTGTTCTCCACCACCAGGGTCTTGAGGTTCTCGGCCTCTTCAACCATAGCAATGGATTGTTTCACCAGCGCTGTAAGTCAAAAAATAACAACAATTCATAAAAAAATTCGACATTGAAAAAAGCAAAGGACAAGGTTTGAATATCGGAATGTTTACCTTCGGCTTCATCCTTGGCTACTTTGAGTTCGGCATTTTTAGCCGGAGAGCCTTGATCTCTCTCCGCTTATTGCAGACATTGGTCAATAATTCCTGGTTATAGGAACATAATTTCTGTAAGTCAGAATACCCAAAGTCAGAAAGCTACTTAAGACTTGGGCTAATATTTTTTGCTAAATATCAGCACGAGCCTTGGGGGCTACACTAGTTCGTTCTTTGGCATCCTAATGAAATCATAAACCCGGATTCTATATCCTACTTCATGCTTGGGGGCTAGAGGATATGATATAACATAATGTAAAAACAAGAGTTGGAATTCCGACTTACATATTGCTCGCAGGTAAGTTTATCTAGACCCGCGTTCACTTCAACTGCCACCTTCTTGGCAAGAGTAAGAGGGATCACTGGGGCTATTGGAAGCTCGCCAGCCCTAATCCTCTCGTCGTGAAGGCAGACTTGAGCGAAAAGGTCGGAGAACTTGACGTCCTCTTCTTCTTGCGCTTCCTCCTCGGGGGATAGATGGCTTTTGTCCAGGACTTGCCTGGCCAGCCGCTGGATCTCTTCTGCAGATTTCCGGGACAGGCCAAACTTGGCAAGTCCCGGATTGCTGATGAGGTTGTCAGCAAAGACTTCAGCTGAGGGATCATTACCCGAAGAGGGTTCACCCTTATCTTGACCTGACGCACCCACGGTGACGTCAGTTTGTGACCCAAGGATCACAGGCTCTATTGGAGGAGACGGGTCTTCTGCAATCACCGGAGAAGGAATAATCGCCGGAGTTGCAGAAGGTTGATGGGCAGGAGTTGGTGGAGCCACGGCAGGAGAAGCTATGGTGAGCTTCGTCTGTCGCAGGGGCTTCGCAGGAATCCCTTTCCCCTTACCCTTGATGAGAGGCTTTGCTCTGAGAATGTAGTAAAGTCGGAAACATTACATCTCAGAAAGAAATTCGAGAAAGGTACAAAGGCGGAAATTGTGAATGAAAGTTACCTCTTCACAACAGGCACCTCCTTTGTGCCAACAGCCATTGTCGGAGCTTTGTGCTTCTTGAGCGCAAGGTCAGGCAATGGGACCACTTCTGTCTCCTGAGAAAACTTAGGAGGATATCCTTCGAGCGGAGCAAGCTCCAACTTGGGGAGGTCAGCAAGCTAAAAACAAGAAAGCATATTAGTATTGCAGTACAATTTGAAGATTGAAACACATAAAAGGTGTATTGATGGAAGCTTACTGACACCACGGGGTTTTCCACTGTGTACATATCTAGAGAAATCTCCGGAATTCTCCTCTCGATCCGCTCCTTGAGCAGCCACTTGATCTGGTTGATGTAGCCTTGAGTGGTGTAGGATTTGGGGCTGATTTGGAGGGAGTCTTTTTTGGAAGACGTGATGGAGTGCATCAGTCTGTCCCCGTGGTACTGAAGTGGATGGATCCGACATGAGACCCAGCACTGGACCAAGTCGGATCCCTTCAGACCCATGTGCTTGATCAGATATTCGATCCGCCTCTTAGCGAGGATCAGATCGTCCCAGGAAGGTTGGGCCGTGGCGGCTCCATCGACAAAAGCCGGCAAAGCAGTAGCTTTGCCGGGAGCCGGAATATCCCTATGGTAGAAAAAAGTGGCTGGCCATTGTTTGATCGAGTCACTGGCAGAAATTTTGGGATATGCCCGGTCACGTCTAAGCGAAAAACTAATAGTGCTGGTGATGTAAGGAACACCGGCAGTGATGGAATTTCTCCGGACATGGAAATAGTACCGGAAGAGAAGCAAACTCGGCCTAATGCCGAGAAAGCCCTCGCAAACCGATGCAAACGCACTCATCTCTAAGTGAGAGTTGGGAGGAAGATTGTGGAGTTGAACTCCGTAATGATCTATCACCTCGGAGAAGAACTCCGAGGGAGGAAAAGACAGACCTCCGTCGAGATGGGTGCCGAAGTGGACCCGCTCACCGTCTTGTGGGTTGGGGATGGTTTCGCCGGAGCCGCTCCGCCAGTCGCCGGCAGCGAGAAGCCCCTCCTTCTCCATGTTCTTGAGGCCGTCCTCGTCGAGGGCACAGGGGATCCAGATTCCCCGGAAGCTTTCCTTCTCCGCTGCTGCTTCCGCCATTGCTGCCACTGCTGCCGCCGCCAAACCGAAGGAAGAAGACGATGAAGCCATTTCTCTAGTGAGAAGATGACCTGAAAGTGGCGGCGCTAGGAGTTCTGTGGGGGGAAGGACGAGAGAGCTCTGAGCGCGTAGGAGGATTGGGAGGAAAGGAAACGGCAAAGACTGGTGGAAAGGAGAAGGAGAAATCCAAACCCCTTATATCCACATAACTGCGCCAAGATTCGTGCAAATGCTACAGTGTAACCGCCACGCGTCGTGGAAAGAACTGGGAAGGACCCACGCGATGATTGCGTCTCCTCGATCTCCACGCACGCATTGAAACGACGCCTCGGTTCGGCGAACTACGGACCTACCAACGGTCGTGCTGACGGCACGCCTGTCAGATGACGTGACTTGACCATGCTTGTGTCAGGTGGCGTAGAAACCAAGTTCCGGCTTAGTTTAAAATCGAGCTGGAAAATCCGAGTAACTAATTGATAGGTCCGACTTATTTTTAAGACCCGGATCGTATTTTTTGTGAAGTTTCAGGAACCCTTCAAGATTCTGCAAGCCGAAGATCAAGCTAGACGATGATAAAATCCGACGTTGGATCTTGGAGGCCTCCGGGGGCTGCTGTTGGGGATATACTTTCTGGGTATCCTCACAGTTCCTCACTGACCAGGGTGGCCCACTTCGGGTTAGAGCTTTGCTTCATGGGCGGCCCAGTCCGAGAGAGAAGACGGAGTCCCATCCGGCTACAGGAAGGCCCAGAATACTTACCGACTTAGGCCCATAGTGTTACTTGTAGTTCAAGATGTACTCTGTAACCAACTCTTAGTCATAGCCGGATTGATCTCTCCTGTAAATCCTAGGCCAGATATCTATATAAGCCGTCCTAGGGAGAGCCTTTAGGGCACAACACAATAGTCTACAATCTCAACTCGCACAGGCGATACCCTTGTAACCCATATTCCGGCTCTGCCGTATTACTAGATTGCTAGCAGGAGTAGGATCCGTCCAAAGCCGGCGGATTCGAACTTGGGTAAACTTGTGTGCTCACCGTCCCGGAATACCGTACGTCTCACACCCCTCTCTTCCGCACGCCTCGAGGACCCCCTCATGGCGTACTTGTCATCAATCCGACGACAATATGGTTTGTTTGCAAACATGTTTTTGCTTCCGCTTGCGATACTCATACCCCCATGATTTTGGCCTTTGATGATATGTGTATGGCATCCAACATACTGAACAATTGTTCTTTCCAATGGTTGGTTGCACACATAATGATGTTGTTTTGGATATCTTTCCTCGTGTGTTTTTCCCGTATTCTCCTACTCTTGCATCAAAGATGTTGATCCATTCCTTAGTCAATTGCTTTGAGTGCCACACTAAGACACTTTATGGAGTTTTTGATTTCCCACAATTGGATGATGTTCAAACGTCATCCATGCACTTTGACCTTGCATACGCATTTCGTTTGCAATACTTGAGTTGTGCTAATAGTGTTGTGAACAAGAATGGACATGCCACAAGTGACATGCTCCTCTATCACACACAAACATATTTCGCTTGGTCTTTGTTGTGTCAAGGTACAATTGCTTACACGTCAACCTCTATGGACCATAAGTTGACAAGACGAACCGTAGAGAGTTACCTATGGCTACCCCTCAACGAGCTATCTCTACATCATAAGGTGACTTCACTCTACTTGAGCACTCATGCTATAATCTCCATGAATTGGCTACGCTTTGAGTGTTGCTTTGCTTTTGTGGTGAGCCTTGTAGGCTTCATGGAAGGTGAAGGAACATTGAGGTGTTGTCGATTCAAGCTTCTCAAGGACAACTATATGGTGAACCCCAGGATCAAGAAGGTCTCTCGACATCATCTTCATGGGATGAGCATGAAGAGTCGAGGATGACTCTTTTTGAAGGGGGGGGGCTGATGCAGCCCGTCCTGCGGACGCTACTACATCCACAACGCCAAGTCCCCAAGATCATCCCCAAGTCAACCAAGAAGATGGACTAGGAGCAGCCAGCTCCTGCAAGAGAGTCTCCGCCGTCATCGCCCCGGAGAGTCCGCCCGAATCCGGCTGGAGTGTCCGGCGCAGCCGGACTGTCTGGCGCGACTCAGCCGGAGTGTCCGGCCTACCCCAGCCCCGTCCTGGCGTGGACATTCTGTGATATGGGGTGGCCCGATCTTCTCAGTAAGCGGATGGCGATGATGATGATGAATGATAGATAACTAGTGAGTAGCTATGATCTCTCCCGCTCGATCCCTGATGCCAGTGCAACAGATCCCAAACATTGTAGGATATTCACAACACCACACTCTTGTGCACGCAGCCGTGACCACGAACGGTAGTACGCAATCTACTAATTCCCAATGGAACAACAGATCACACTCAATTATAGTTGGTAGATTCGAACACAGGGTAATTCCAGAGGTTCTATGAAAGAAACAACTCCAAAATATTTTAATGTGGTCCAAAAACTAAAGCTATAGCGCCCCCATCTATTTAAGGGTCTAAGAGGCGGCGCCCTAAGGGTGGATCCGAGTTGGTCCCACCCACCTATGGATACAAACCGACCCAACTTGGGTTCGGTCCAACTGGCTCTGCCGTGGCAGAGTTGTAGTCACTTTCTCTACCGCGGCAGCCTGCCGTGGCAGAGTAGGACTCGGTTTTCCTGCCGCGGCAGCCTGCCGTGGCAGAGAAACGACGCTTTTCTCTGCCGCGGCAGAGAACGTCCTCCTCTTGTTGATCTTTGTCTTGAACAGCTCCTTGCGCTTCCTCCCCCCCTCCCTCGCGCATTCTTCATTGATCAACACGCCTTAATCCATTATCTCCTCGCTCCGTGCTTTACCTTCTTCTCCTAAGTACCTGATCATGCAATAATTCAAAGACTTAGGTAGTATAAAATTCTCATTAACTAAAACACCAGGTTCATTAAGAAACAAGTTCACCTGTTGTTCTAGTAGCTTGGCACGAGCTCTTATGATTGGTCCAATCCTTATCTCATTAGATTGATCCTTCTTTGCAATTGGAACATCTTCATTAGCAATTGGGGTAGGTGTAATTGTAGGGATGTCCTCATCATCTCCCCCCCTTCAAAAGGCGTCGACCTCGACGCTCCAAGGTCTTGTCCAGCATATGGTGACAAATCAGCAACGTTGAAGCTGTTACTAACTCCACCAAACTCCTCAATAGGTATATCAACCGAGTAGGCATTATCATTAATCTTGGCTAACACCTTGTAAGGACCAGCACCACGTGGCTTCAATTTGGACTTTCGAAGTAATGGAAACCTATCCTTGCGTAGATGCACCCAAACCATATCTCCAGGCTCGAACAACACTTCTTTCCTTGCTTGATTCCTTGCAGCGGCAATGTTCTTGCCTTTCTTCTCAATAGCCTCTCGAGTCTTCTCATGTATTTTCTTCACATAATCAGCACGTTTTGATGCCTCCATATCAACTCTCTCATGTAATGGCAGAGGCAACATATCAAGTGGCGTCAATGGCTTGAAACCATACACCACCTCAAAAGGACAAAGCTGAGTAGTTGAATGCACAGCCCTGTTGTAAGAAAACTCAACATGTGGCAAACACTCTTCCCATTCCCGCAGATTCTTTTTAATCATGGTCCTTAGCAGCTGTGACAATGTTCTGTTCACCACCTCCGTTTGACCATCTGTTTGGGGATGACATGTAGTACTGAACAGCAACTTCGTACCTAGCTTCCCCCATAAGGTCTTCCAAAAGTAGCTTATGAACTTCACATCACGGTCAGAAACAATCATCTTTGGTACTCCATTTAATCTCACGATGTCCCTGAAAAACAGGTTAGCAACATGCGACGCATCGTCGCTTTTGTGGCAGGCAATAAAATGAGCCATCTTAGAGAACCTATCCACTACCACAAATATAGAATCATGACCTCTCTGAGTTTTAGGTAGACCTAGCACAAAATCCATACTAATGTCTTCACATGGAGTAGTCGGTGCAGAGAGAGGTGTATAAGAACCGTGAGGCTTCATCTTAGATTTCGATTTGTGGCATGTAATACATCGGCTCACAAATCTGTACACGTCACGCCTCATCTTGGGCCAATAAAAATGATCAGCAAGCATGAGCAACGTCTTCTCACGCCCAAAGTGACCCATCAGACCACCAGCATGTGATTCCTGCACTAAAAACAAACGCAACAACGATTCTGGAATACATAGTTTGTTAGCTCGAAACAAATATCCATCATGTATATAATACTTATCCCATGCGTTTCTAAGAGCACAGAAACGATATGGTTCAGCAAAATCATGGTCAGTTGCATAAAGTGCACAAATAGCTTCTAATCCAGGATTTTAACATCAAGATTGGTTAATAGCATGTTCTTCCTAGATAGAGCATCAACAACAACATTCTCTTTTCCCTTCTTATAATTAATGATGTAAGGAAAAGACTCAATGAACTCAACCCATTTAGCTAATCTTCTATGCAAGTTTGATTGAGCTTTCAAGTATTTCAAAGCTTCATGATCAGAATGTATGATGAATTCGTTTGGCCACAAATAATGTTGCCAAACCTCAAGTACTCTAACAAGTGCATACAATTCTTTATCATAGATAGAATAATTGAAACGAGCACCAGTCAATTTCTCAGAAAAATAAGCTATAGGCCGACCCTCTTGCATCAAAACGCCACCTATGCCTATACCACTAGCATCACATTCAACTTCAAATTGCTTTGAAAAATCAGGTAAGGCAAGTAATGGTGCAGAAGTAAGCAAACGTTTCAAAGTATCAAATGCAATGTCTTGGGCCGCGCCCCATACAAAAAGAACACCTTTCTTTGTCAAATCATTCAAAGGTGCAGCAATGGTGCTAAAATCTTTCACAAAGCGCCTATAGAAACCAGCGAGACCGTGGAAACTACGCACTTGACTTACATTCATTGGAGTAGGCCAATTCTGAATTGATTCAATTTTAGATTGATCTACCTCTACTCCATGCTTAGAAACAACAAATCCTAGGAATATGACCTTATCTTTTGCAAATGTACACTTCTCAAGATTAGCATACAGTTTATTATCACGTAACACTTGCAAAACTTGTCTAATATGAGTGCAATGTTCAGATTCGGTGTGGCTGTATATGAGTATATCATCAAAGTAAACAACCACAAAACGACCAATAAACTCTCTCAAAACATGATTCATCAAACGCATGAAAGTACTAGGTGCATTAGTAAGACCAAACGGCATGACTAACCACTCATACAAACCGAATTTAGTTTTGAAAGCAGTTTTCCATTCATCCCCTTCTTTCATCCTAATTTGATGATAACCACTACGCAAGTCAATTTTAGAGAAAACAGCAGCACCACTCAATTCATCTAGCATATCCTCTAAGCGTGGAATAGTATGACGATATCGAATAGTGATGTTATTAATCGCTCTACAATCAACACACATGCGCCAAGTACCATCTTTCTTAGGGACTAAAATAACAGGAACAGCACAAGGGCTAAGAGAAACACGAATGTAACCTTTATCCAGCAACGCTTGTACTTGCTTCTGAATTTCCTTAGTTTCTTCGGGATTAGTCCTGTAGGGTGCACGGTTGGGAAGTGTTGTGCCAGGAATCAAGTCCACTTGATGTTCTATACCACGCAATGGAGGCAACCCTGCGGGTACGTCTTCTGGAAACACATCCCCAAAGTCCTGCAAAACAGAAGAGACACCAAGAGAAATAGGGGTCATGTCATTAGAAACCAATACCTCGCCTTTATACATGAGCACAAGTGGCATGGCTGTAGGATCCTGACGAAACTCTCTCATATCCTCCTTGGTGGCTAATATCAATAACCCAGGCACTCTCTCACTTTTCGTTATATCACTCAACTTAGGCTCAATTACATCAGGAACAGCTGTGACACAGTCTCGCCGAGTGGTAGTATCTTCCTTCAAGTTCACCTCTATCTTCTGGCGAGAATCATTCACAATTTCTTGTGGTGTCATTGGCTGCATGGTAATCTTTCTTCCTTTGAATTCCAAGTGATATGTATTGGCTCGGCCATTGTGTTGCACATGGCGATCATAGAGCCAAGGCCGACCCAATTGTAGGTGACAAACAGTCATAGGAACCACATCAAAATCAATAGAATCTTTGTATGGCCCTATTTGAAAATTCACACGTACCATATGATTTACCTTCATCTCACCATTGTTGCTCAACCATTGTATGTAGTATGGCTTGGGATGAGGTAAATATGTCAAATTCAGTTTGGCACATAGTTCCTTACTTGTAAGATTTCTGCAGCTACCTCCATCAATAATGACCTTGCAAGCTTTATTTGGTCCAACTAGAGCTTTTGTTTGGAACAAGTTGCAACGCTGGGATTCCTCAACCGGTTGCACACTAAGTGCACGTGAAGATACAACAATAGTTGGTGCACGCTCAGCATATGCATCAGCACCAACCTCGCCGTCATCAATATCATCATCAGAAGCTTCATCTCCACTTTCAACTTCACCTTGTTCATTAACAAACATAACCTTGCTGTTTGGACAATCTTTCTTGTAGTGACCTCTACCTCCACAAGTATGGCACACCACATCACGAGTATGTGCAGTAGACATGTTGGAACCCGAGCTAGCAGCAGGAACAACGGGTTTCCAAGCATTAGAACCAAACGAAGGTGTACTTGCTGGTTTGGTCGATGGTGTAAACGGAACGGCAGCTGGTGGCGTGACTGTAGGAGGAATAGATCTGGCCAAAAATCTGCTGGAGGATGGAAAACGAGCACGTGACTTCGCCTCTTCTGCCAACTGGGATTCGGCCTCCCTAGCATGATGCAACAACTCATTCATGGTGTCATACTTGTGATGACGAACAATGCTCTTGATTGGTAACTTCAAATTGTTTAGGAATCGCTGCATGGTCATCTCAATGGACTCACGAATTCTAGCACGCTGCATAAGCATCTCCATCTCCATGTAATACTCATCAACTGTCATGGTGCCTTGCTTCAGTTGCGTCAATTTATCAAAAACTGATTGCAAGTAGTTGGTTGGTACGAAACGAGCTTTCATGATTTGCTTCATCTTGCGCCAATCCCTCACAGGAAGTTCATTGTCCTCCCTCCTATGTTGTACAAGAGCATCCCACCAACGTAGAGCATAACCATCAAATTCCGATGCTGCAAGCTTGACCTTCTTATCTTCTGGATAGTCAAATAAGCGCCAGAGTTTCTCAATCTTCAACTCCCATGTGAGGTAATCTTCAGGATCAATAGAACCATCAAACTTAGGAATTGAAAATTTTGGCTTGCCCAAACCGTCATCAGCAGCTTGGTTGGGCACACGTGGACCACGCCCAAGATGGGCAAACCCACGACCATGAGCAGGTGCATGGACAGGGGGAATAGCACGTCCCCTGCCAACATGTGAGCAGCATCAACAGCACTACCCTCGTCGTAATCATCAAAGGCATCATCATGTTGAGGATCTTCCCTTCTATGTAAGGCGGCTGTTAAACCCTCAATGGACTGCTACAAAGCGGTGACATTGACATTGAGCGTAGCTACTTGCGTTTGGATAGTATCAACCGTCCCAACATGCTGATCCAATCTCATATTCAGTTCTTGGAGATTCTTGTCAATGGCATCTGTCGTGTTAGTAAACACCCGTGTCAAGTGGGATTTCAAAGCCTCATATTCACGCCAATTGATGACTTCCTCATCCTTCTTTTTCTGCAACACAACATCATCATCACTAGTAGACATGATTAGTAGGTTAGTGCAAAAATCAGAATTTGTATGGTGGAAACTCTCACAACTCACTCACAACTAATAAGAAAGGAGATCTTACCGTTCCAAAGTGAATAGAGATGCTCTACCAAATGAAATCAAAGACTGATGCACTTGATGTGATGAAGTGAATATCAAAGGTATAGAGAACGATCGCAGGGCACACATGTTATGTAAGGTGGAGCTATAGTTATGGTATCCTATTTACACCGGAAACAAGTCCTAGTGCTGATCGTACAAATACCCAAGAAACACACACGTGGAGAAAAACGTGGCAATGCAACTATGAAAGGTGTTGCACTACGCGCGAGAGACACTAGTAAAGCTCAAAGTAAAACAGGCACAAGATTGCTCAATCTACCGGTGCACAAAGATATCACTAGGCCTCTTGCTCAAATTTTCTTTTTCCACAATTTTTCTTTTTCTTTTGTATAGCTTGTTTTTATACTTTTCCTTTTGCTATCTTGCTTTTTTTATAGATAATACACGGCCAATTGCAAAGTACGGCACCAAAAATCCTAAGAGCAGCCTGTAGGAGCCGAAACTAGTCTCAATAGGCAAGTTCCTACACCTATATTGTAGATTGGTTGTGGCTAAGGGTTTTGGAAAAGTGCAAATCGATCACACTTTGTAATTATGGTGTCGTGGCAGAAAAACAGCTCAAAATCCTGCCGTGGCAGACTCAGTAACTTGGTAACTTGGAAAGTCCTACCGTGGAAGAGAAAGACACAGAAATCCTGCCGTGGAAGATTCGGTAACTTGGTAACTTGGAAAGTATTTTTTTTTGTTAATTCCGACTCGGCCAAGAGTAGATGACTAGGACTCTTAGAGTAGATCGGATCTGACGTGATGGTGGCGGAAAACAATGGTGGAAAACGACTAACAACAAAGAGAAAACAAATCTACGAAGAACAGATCTAGATCTAAACTAAAGGATGAACATGACCAGCAACTATTACTCGTCTACGATGTAATCTAGTCTATAACAACTCTTTTTGTGGGCCTTTTTCTGTATAGGACCAAAACCACTCTCTAATCTATGGATGGATTGCGGATTGCTTACCGAGGCAACGAGGAAATCTGATACCAAGATGATATGGGGTGGCCCGATCTTCTCAGTAAGCGGATGGCGATGATGATGATGGATGATAGATAACTAGTGAGTAGCTATGATCTCTCCCGCTCGATCCCTGATGCTAGTGCAACAGATCTCGAACCTTGTAGGATATTCACAACACCACACTCTTGCGTACGTAGCCGTGACCACGAACAGTAGTATGCAATCTACTAATTCCCAATGGAACAACATATCACACTCAATTATAGTTGGTAGATTCGAACACAGGGTAATTCCAGAGGTTCTATGAAAGAAACAACTCCAAAATATTTTAACGTGGTCCAAAAACTAAAGCTATAGCGCCCCATCTATTTAAGGGTCTAAGAGGCGGCGCCCTAAGGGTGGATCCGAGTTGGTCCCACCCACCTATGGATACAAACTGACCCAACTTGGGTTCGGTCCAACTGGCTCTGCCATGGCAGAGTTGTAGTCGCTTTCTCTGCCGGGGCAGCCTGCCGTGGCAGAGTAGGACTCGGTTTTCCTGCCGCGGCAGCCTACCGTGGCAGAGAAACGATGCTTTTCTCTGCCGCGGCAGAGAACTTCCTCCTCTTGTTGATCTTTGTCTTGAACAGCTCCTTGCGCTTCCTCCCTCTCCTCCCTCGCGCATTCTTCATTGATCAACACGCCTTGTTCCATTATCTCCTCGCTCCGTGCTTTACCTTCTTCTCCTAAGTACCTGATCATGCAATAATTCAAAGACTTAGGTAGTATAAAATTCTCATTAACTAAAACACCAGGTTCATTAAGAAACAAGTTCACCTGTTGTTCTAGTAGCTTGGCACGAGCTCTTGTGATTGGTCCAATCCTTATCTCATTAGATTGATCCTTCTTTGCAATTGGAACATCTTCATTAGCAATTGGGGTAGGTGTAATTCTAGGGATGTCCTCATCATTCTGTGTGCTACATCGGACTCTACCTGGACACTACCCGGAGTGTCCGGCCACCCTGGATTGTCCGGCCCACTCGACCCGGAGTGTCCGGCCTACGCGATGGGCCTGCCTGCCAACATCTGGGCCCTTGGCCCATGTACCCCTCTATTCCGCACCAAACCCTAGTTTTATGCCCAAACTACCCCTGAACTTGTGGCTGGCCTATAAATAGATCCCCTACCCCTCATTGTATCCCTTAGGCATAGATGATAGACTAAAGACAACCCCCTTTGTGGAATCTCTAGTTTTGCCTCATCCCCTTCTACCAAAGGGGATCGACTATCGTCACCACCTCGTTGGAGTTTGCATCGCGCCTCCCTCGTTGTACAAGGCCATGGCATCGGTGTCCTTTTGCCAAGACGTTAAGACCCTCTCCAAGGTGGTCTTCCCTCTCCGCTTGGGATTGACGGGAGCACGTTGACCGATCTTTCCTTGTGAGGATTCTATCGGACCAGTGGCCACCGGTGAGAGCAATCGGCCTTGTATCATGTGTGTTTTGCGTGTGTTCATCGTGTTCTTCGTGAGGTGTGCGTCCGCTTCCGCTACCTTCTCCCTTTTCCCTCGCTTTCCCATTGATTTGACCACGAGATCCATGAAGATCGGGCCACCCTAGAGGTTTGCCCTCATCAATAACTTAGCATAATATGTGATCCAAATAAGGAAACGTTTGAAAGTGATTAAGTTCGAATCATAGAATGTTGAGATAAGTTTTGTCCGCAGTGTCTAGTAGAGAACTGTTGACATATTTTCCAAATCTGTAAAGGATAACATATCTTAAAGCATAACGAGTTGTGTTATAAGGGAATATGTTGGAAACTCCTATAGATACCAATTAGAGTCAAGTAGGAAGCGAGGTGAACAAAACATCGAAAGTTGCACAGAGTGCACGAGAGTTTCGATGAATACATTTATAATAATAGATAAGGGTACCATCTAAGTGTTGTATAATGTTATGGCGGGGCTAATTCGCTTTTAACGTAGAATGATGTGTCCCAGGGCACAGTGCCCATGAGAAAGCCCTCGAGGTTGATCTAACATCGATGTAGGCTCCTGGAATCAGGCCTCGTTCTGCTACCATAGCGACGATACATACACACAGATGCTATCATGTGATGATAAAGTATTAATGTCAATCAAGGTGACATTAGTAAGTTGCAAATGATTTGGGACTATGAAGTACAGACCCAAGACTCAACCTCTTCCATGAGCAAGCATGTTCAGGGTACCGGTAACATGGTGCCAATGATTTAGAACAAATGCAGCTACTGTATTTGTACTCTAGTGCAAGTGGGAGACTGTTGGAAATATGCCCTAGAGACAAATAGTAGTAAGGACTATTATCATATTTCACATAGTTTATGATTAAGTTTTATATCATGCTATAATTGTATTGAGTGGAAACATCAATACACGTGTGATATACAAACAACCAGGGGTTCCCAGTGAAACTCTAGTCACTGGTTCATTGGTCAATAGATGATCATGTTTCCTGATAATGTGGCATTTATGCTAGTTGGAAATGAGGTCATCTCATTATGAGAATGAGATGATGAACCAATACCCAACCTGAACATCGTGACCCGGTCATGTCACGAAGTTCAAGTTACGATGATTAGAAATGGATCCTCGTAGACTATTCCTTAGACCGTGAGGCTATATCAATCACTGTCTCCCGAGAGTGCTTAGATAGCATCAAACACCATCTGGTAAAACGGTGGTTATAAAGGTGTGTTCAGGTACTCAGAGGAAACCGTAGAGGAAATATATGTCAAGAGCGGGATTTGTCCGTCCATGTGATGGAAAGATACTCAAGGGCCCACTCGGAGAAGTTATATCCAATAGCTGTGCAGCGTGTGATTAGATCACGAGGATATCACTTGTCAGAATGAGTCAAGCAGCATTGTTTAGTAACGAGATTGAACATGACATGGTGATGTCATTGATCAGATCTCGGGCAATGCAAGTATCGAGTGACAAAGGGAATAAGACACGACTGTCCCGGTTCAAACGACGAAAGATCTTCGTGGAACGCACAGGGGTCACATGGCCATCCAGGCCCCTCTGTCAATCATTGGTGCGGGAGTGTCCTAACCATGTCTGGAGTGTTCCCGAACCGTGGGGTATCACTCTTAAGGGCTTGATGATGCTTAGAGAGCATTTATAGGATCGGTAGAATCGCCGAAGAAAAGAAGGGAGAAAACCGGAAGGGTTTCGGTAAGTCCGGAGGATGTCCGGAGTGGAGGTGGAAGGTGTTCCATGGCCACGGAGATTGAATAATATGTGGATGAATGTTAAATATTGATTTAATCATTTATTCATAATTATTTAATAAAGAGAAAATCAATTAAAGGTCAAAGAGGCTTAATGGGCCAATTCCGGAGAGAGGGCCCATTAGGGGAAAGGAGAGCGGGAGAAGGGACCAAGGGGGAGGCCGGCTGGGCCTTGCCCCCTCCCCCCCCCCCCCCCCCGCGAGGCCCACTAGGGGCTGGCCGGCGGCCACCCCACCCCTCCTCTCCTTTAGTCCCACCCTGGGACTTGAGGGGAGGTAGTACCTCCCCTCCCCCTATATAAAGTGGGGTATTTGGCCTAGAAAGAGACACCCAATAATCTATTACGGTCTCCCCACTTTTGGGAGGACATCCAATTGATATTTTCTCTCTCTCGTGACCGTGGCCCCAAGTCTGGACTGCGCGAGCGAGAGACATCTTCACCGCGGAGCGCCGTCGTGCTGCGGGATTCGAATCCAGGAGCTCTACTTCCGCAACTGATGCTGGATCGGGGAAGCGGGAGTCATCGTCAGGCACCGGACGTGTGTAACTCCCTGCGAGGTGTCGCACTTGAGGCACTCAAGTCGTTGGAGCCAGAAGGAGCGCAAGGACTTCATCACGACCTTGAGGTCGGCTTCGGCTCGTCTACATCAACCATGCTCTCCTGAGCGTTGACAACACTTTTCGGTCTTCAAGGGTAAGTTCGCGAAAAGCCCCTCCCGTTACTGTATTACTAATAGATAGGTCCTGGAAGCTTCAGGGGTTCAGGGGCGTAGAGTAAAATTTATTGTTTTTATGCGCGGAACCCCACCATGTTCTTTTTACTAACAACAACCAGAGTCATTCCATGTGTGATCTCTTCAGAGACCACACATGGATCCACCATTGTCATTGCAAGTGTGCTTTTTTACTAACAACAACTAGGGTCATTACATGTGTGTTCTCTTCAGAGACCACACATGGATCCACCAGTGTGATTGCATGTGTGTTCATTTCACATCCACCTATGGATCCACCAGTGTCATTGCATGTGTGATCTTTTTACTAACAAAGACCAGATTCATTGCATGTGTGTTCTCTTTAGAGACCACCCATGGATCCACCAGTGTCATTGCATGTGTGTTCTTTTTGCTAA
Source organism: Avena eriantha (assembly GCA_910589775.1). Taxonomy (NCBI): domain Eukaryota; kingdom Viridiplantae; phylum Streptophyta; class Magnoliopsida; order Poales; family Poaceae; genus Avena; species Avena eriantha. Next base: position 73,894 of record CAJUXJ010001058.1, read on the forward strand.
CAACAACCAAAGTCATTGCATGTGTGCTCTTTTCACAATCCATCTATGGATCCACCAGTGTCATTGCATGTGTGTCCTTTTTACTAACAACAACTAGAGTTATTTCATGACTGTTCTTTTCACATACCACATATGGACCCACCAGTGTCATTGAAATGTGTGTTCTCTTCAGAGACCACACATGGATCCACCGGTGTCATTGCATGTGTGTTATTTTCACTAACAACAACTAGAGTCATTGCATGTATGTTCTCTACAGAGACATAACATGGATCCACCAGTGTCATTGCATGTGTGTTCTTTTTACTAACAACAACCAGAGTCATTGCATGTCTGTTCTTTTCACATACCACCTATGGATCCACCAGTGTCATTGCATGTGTGTTCTTTTTACTAACAACAACTAGAGTCATTTCATGAATGTTCTTTTCACATACCACATATGGATCCACCAGTGTCATTGAAATGTGTGTTCTCTTCAAAGACCACACATGGATCCACCAGTTTCATTGCATGTGTGTTCTTTTTACTAATAACAACCAGAGTCATTGCATGTGTGTTATTTTCACATACCACATATGGAGCCACCAGTGTCATTGAAATGTGTGTTGTCCTCAGAGACCACATATGGATCCACCAGTTTCATTGCATGTGTGTTCTTTTCACAATCCACCTATGGATCCACTAGTGTCATTGCATGTGTGCTCTTTTTACTAACAACAACGAGAGTCATTGCATGTGTGTTCTCTTCAGAGACCACACATGGATCCACAAGTGTCATTGCATGTGTGTTCTTTTTATTAACAACAACCAGAGTCATTGCATGTGTGTTCTCATACCACCTATGGATCCACCAGTGTCATTGCATGTGAGTTCTTTTCACAATCCACCTATGGATCCACCAGTGTCATTGCATGTGTGTTCTCTTTACTAAGAACAACCAGAGTCATTGCATGTGTGTTCTTTTCATATACCACATATGGATCCACAAGTGTGATTGCATGTGTGCTCTTTTCACAATCCACCTATGGATCCACCAGTGTCATTGCATGTCTGTTCTTTTTACTAACAACAACCAGAGTCATTGAAATGTGTGTTCTTTTCACATACCACATATGGATCCACCAGTGTCATTGAAATGTGTGTTCTGTTTAGAGACCACACATGGAGCGACCAGTGTCATTGCATGTGTGTTATTTTCAGTAACAACAACTGGAGTAATTGCATGTGTGTTCTCTTCAGAGACCACACATGGATCCACTAGTGTCATTGCCTGTGTGTTCTTTTTACTAACAACAACCAGAGTCATTGATGAGGATATATACATCGATTATGATTATTCTGACTGCCTGAACTGGAAGGAAATATTGAGTCAAATCAATAATGACTATCAGGTGAATTTATTCCTAATTGAACCTGATGTTTTACTTAATGAGAACTTTATACTACCTAAGTCTATGCATCTTTGTATGATCAGGTTTATTGAGAACACAAGCGTTGCGCAAGGAGGAGGAGAGTTGCAGCAAGAAGGACAAGCGCTGATTTCCAATATCAGCAAGTGCGCGAGGGAGGAGCGGGAGGCAGGCCTACTAGGACGCAATGAGGAAATCACGTATGAGCAAGAGAGAGAGAGATGGCGCACCAAGAATTACATGTTTGAGGTGTTCCACGACGTTTGGACTGCGTGCCAATAAGGCCGACCCATATATGGGTCGGTATGTATCAGTTTGAGTCGAACCGAGTCAGTTTGGGCCAAGTTATGGCTGTTTTTAGGCCCGTTTAGAGGGGAGGACGCCCCAGCCCTCATATAAACCTCCGTAGCCGTCACAAGTTAGGTTTTAAGACCACATTAAAATATTTTGGAGTTGTTTTTTCATAGAACCTGTGGAATTACCCGGTGTTCGAATCTACCAACTATAATTGAGTGTGATATGTTGTTCCATTGGGAATTAGTAGATTGCATAATACAGTTCGTGGTCACGGCTGCGTGCGCAAGAGTGTGGTGTTGTGAATATCCTACAAGGTTCGAGAGCTGTTGCATTGGCATCAGGGATCGAGCGGGAGAGATCATAGCTACGCAGTAGTTATCTATCATCCACCATCACCATCGACAAGAGCTTGCTGAGAAGATCGGGCCACCCCATATCATCTTGGTATCAGAGCGCTGGGTTAACTCGGTGAGCAATATCATCTTGGTATCAGATTTCCTCGTTCCCTCGGTAAGCAATCCACAATCCATCCATAGATTAGAGAGTGTTTTTCATCCTATACAGAAAAAGCCCCACAAAAAGAGTTGCCATAGCCTAAATTACATCGTATTGGAGTAATAGTTGCTGTTCCTCTATTAGATTAGATCTAGATCTGTTCTTCGTAGATTTGTTTTCTAGTTGTTCTAGTTGTTTTCCACCATCTTTTTCCGCTACCATCAAGTCAGATCCGATCCAAGTAAAGAGTCCTAGCTGTGTACTACTTGGCGAGTCGGAATAAAAAAAATTCGGCTCGCTGCCTCACGCCTGACCGCAGACAGGTCTGTGCTCCAGCGTGAAAAAAAAATTCCGAAAAATTTTTTTTTGGCTCGCTGCCTCACGCCTGACCGCAGACAGGTCTATGCTCCAGCGTGAATTTTTTTTACTGAGTCCACAGAGCGTACCTATCCTTGTGAGCCTTAGTAAGCCTTTCTTTGTGTCTATAACTATCCTACGAGACTAGCGTGCTTAGTGCTCTGCGGGCTGCTCAGTTAGCAATCTTGTGCCCGTTTCGTTGAGACATTGCTAGCGTCTCTCCTTGTGCATTGCAACACGAGAATTCCTCCGACATACTTTACTTTTTTGAGCTCATTTTCATAGTCGCAATTGCCCCATTTATCTCCACCGTGTGTGTTTTCGTGGGTCTATGTCATACGATCAACACTAGGACTTGTTTGCGGTGTAGTTAGGATACCATACCTACAGCTCCACCATAAATACCCTGGGTGCCCTGTGATCGTTCTCTATACCTTTGATATTCACTTCATCACCTCAGTGCATCAGTTTTTGATTTCGTTTGGTAGATCATCTCTATTCACTTTGGAACGGTAAGATCTCCTTTCTTATTAGTTGTGAGTGAGTTGTGAGAGTTTCCACCATACTGATTTTGATTTGTGCACTAATGTACTAATAATGTCTTCTAGTAGTGTTGATGTGATGCAGAAAATGGAGGCAGGTGATGTTACAAATAATGTGGAGACGTATAGTTACAAATTCATCGAAAATTGGCGTTGTAGTGGAACTTTTTGGAAAGAAGAACGCGGTATTTTTGATGGTGATGGTCTTTTCCACCATAGTGTGATGATTGGTGAGCGATGTGCTTCCATTACCATTGATAGTAACTCTACTATTAATTTGATCAGCGTTGAAGTTGTACAAAAGTTGCAGCTACCCACATGTGCCCGTGCGGTGCCATATCTCTTGCATTCATCATATGGCACATTGCTGATTTCACACACCGCTGATGTTCCTATGACTTTTAAAGAGCATACTGAGATTGTGCGCTGCGATGTATCTCCTATACCACTTGATTCTTGTCACATACTATTGGGAGAACCTTGGAGCAGAAGGTTTGACGCTCAAATATGTCATGTTGTTGGAAGGATTTCTTTCAAATGGAACATGAAGAGGCGTGTTATGCTCAGGATTTTAGCCGACAAATTTCATGAGTATCATCTTCTTCGCAAGGAGAGGACAAAAGAGTTCAGTTTGTCTGCTAAGTACAAGGTCATGATGAACGGTGACAATTCTATTATTTGTCATCTTGAACACAGTGTGCATTACAACCCATGTGAGAATGAGAGCCACATAGCCAAGCTGAGTGAGAGTGTTATCAAAAGTGAGCTGTGTGATTCCACTAAACGTGAGGTTGAGAGCATCCATTCTAAGAGTCTGAGAGAAAAAGAAAACATCAGTGCAGTAGATGCTAATACATGTGAGGATATTTCTACTAATGTAATCAAGTCTACTCCTAGTGTTGTATCTTGTGATGTACAGGTTGCTTTTGAAGAAAGGGAGCTGCCTATTTTAGAACCTGCATCACACGATCTGGTATTGTTACTTGAGGAGGATGTCGTAGTACCTACTACATCTGAGAAGTTTGTTAATGACATTGGTACGGATTTGGAGCTTCAGCCAACATGTGCGACATATTGTGAGTCTATTCCTTTACTGAAGCCTCTTTGTGATTTGCCTTGCACTACTGTTTCAGCACCATGTGATAGTTTACCAAATTCAAATTTTGATCATGTGGTACTGATAACACATAAGGAAATACTTGCTCAAATACCACCTGCTGATATTGTGTATTCCATCATACTAAATGAACCTATGAGTATGAGTTGTGCTATGGATAAGATTTCTGAAATTTCATTTCTGAATTTTAGCACATATTCTCCTTGTTTCACTTTCAATCTGATTGGTGAATATAGCATGCATGAAAATTTTCTTGTGGATCACATATGCATTACTTGTGATAGAATCGCTGAACTGAAACATGCTGTTTTCAGCCATACATCACAAAATGTTTGCTATGGGACAATAGCTCATGTTCAAGATATTATGGAAATACATTCTGGTCTAGTTGATATATTGCAACCAACACAAGTAATTTTACCTATGTTGGATTGTTCTAATCTTGCTAGAATAGGACCCAAGTTTTCATATTCACTATGTTTGTCCCAAAAGTCTTTGTCTAGTTTTGTTACTACTTTAGACTTCCTTGATATTTGCAAATTGAGTTGCATTTTACATACTGGACAACATGATCATGTTCATAATAATCAGAGTAGCGCAGTTGAAGCATGTCATGATTCAATTTGGTTTTCAGACATATTGAATTGGTTTGATCTTGTTCACAAATTTGATCATAGATCTTCTTTGAGAAAACTGAATTTAATATTGAAGAACATGACTATCTATTTAGTTGTTTTTCACCATGATCATGATTCTTTGTACTTCACTTATACCTGCAATTTAAGTTGCTTGATGTATACTGGACATACTTTTCATGTGAACAACAATAATACAACATGTTATATATACATATACTTTGCGTACACGTTGTTCTTTTTGTTTCTCCCACTTTCAGCTTACCTAAAGCCGAGGACGGCTTTTCATGAAGAAAGGGAGGATGATGAGGATATCTACAGGGATTATGATGATTCTGACTGCCTGAACTGGAAGGAAATACTGAGTCAAATCAATAATGACTATCAGGTGAATTCATTCTTAATTGAACCTGATGTTTTACTTAATGAGAACTTTATACTACCTAAGTCTATGCATCTTTGTATGATCAGGTTTATTGATAACACAAGCGTTGCGCAAGGAGGAGGAGAGTTGCAGCAAGAAGGACAAGCGCTGATTTCCAATATCAGCAAGTGCGCGAGGGAGGAGCGGGAGGCAGGCGCACTAGGACGCAATGAGGAAATCACGTATGAGCAAGAGAGAGAGAGAGATGGCGCACCAAGAATTACATGTTTGAGGTGTTCCACGACGTTTGGACTGCGTGCCAATAAGGCCGAACCCATATATGGGTCGGTATGTATCAGTTTGAGTCGAACCGAGTCAGTTTGGGCCAAGTTATGGCTGTTTTTAGGCCTGTTTAGAGGGGAGGACGCCCCAGCCCTCATATAAACCTCCGTAGCCGTCACAAGTTAGGTTTTAAGACCACGTTAAAATATTTTGGAGTTGTTTCTTTCATAGAACCTATGGAATTACCCTGTGTTCGAATCTACCAAGTATAATTGAGTGTGATCTATTGTTCCATTGGGAATTAGTAGATTGCATACTGCCGTTCGTGGTCACGGCTGCGTGCGCAAGAGTGTGGTGTTGTGAATATCCTACAAGGTTCGAGAGCTGTTGCATTGGCATCAGGAATCGAGCGGGAGAGATCATAGCTACGCACTAGTTATCTATCATCAGGGATCGACAAGAGCTTGCTAAGAAGATCGGGCCACCCCATATCAGTCATTGCATGTGTGTTCTTTTCACATACCACCTATGGATCCACCAGTGTCATTGCATGTGTGTTCTTTTTACTAACAACAACCAGAGTCATTTCATGACTGTTCTTTTCACCTACCACATATGGATCCACCAGTGTCATTGAAATGTGTGTTCTTTTCACAATCCACCTATGGATCCACCGGTGTCATTGCATGTGTGTTATTTTCACTAACAACAACTAGAGTCATTGCATGTGTTTTCTCTTCAGAGACCTAACATGGATCCACCAGTGTCATTGCATGTGTGTTCTTTTTACTAACAACAACCAGAGTCATTGCATGTGTGTTCTTTTCACATACCACCGATTTATCCACTAGTGTCATTGCATGTGTGTTCTTTTTACTAACAACAAGTAGAGTCATTTCATGACTGTTCTTTTCACATACCACATATGGATCCACTAGTGTCATTGAAATGTGTGTTCTCTTCAGAGACCACACATGGATCCACCAGTGTCATTGCATGTGTGTTCTCTTTAGTAATAACAACCAGAGTCATTGCATGTGTGTTTTTTCACATACCACATATGGATCCACCAGTGTCATTGAAATGTGTGTTCTCTTCAGAGACCACACATGGATCCACTAGTGTCATTACATGTGTGTTCTTTTTACTAACAACAACCAGAGTCATTGCATGTGTGTTCTTTTTACATACCACATATGGATCCACCAGTGTTATTGCATGTGTGCTCTTTTCACAATCCACCTATGGATCCACCAGTGTCATTGCATGTGTGTTCTTTTTAGTAACAACAACCAGAGTCATTGCATGTGTGTTCTTTTCACATACCACATATGGATCCACCAGTGTCATTGCATGTGTGTTATTTTTACTAACAACAACTTGAGTCATTTCATGACTGTTCTTTTCACATACCACATATGGATCCACCAGTGTCATTGAAATGTGTGTTCTCTTTAGAGACCACACATGGATCCACAAGTGTCATTTGCATGTGTGTTCTTTTTACTAACAACAACCAGAGTCATTGCATGTGTGTTCTCT
>CAJUXJ010001059.1:0-24084 GCA_910589775.1 Avena eriantha
GATTGTGAAGAGAACACACATGCAATGATGCTGGTGGATCCATAGGTGGTATGTGAGAAGAACAACCATGAAATGACTCTGGTTTGTTTCTTAGTAAAAAGAACACACATGCAATGACACTGGTGGATCCATAGGTGGTCTCTGAGAGAGCACACATGCAATGACTCAAGTGTTGTTAGTGAAAAGAACACACATGCAATGACACTGGTTGTTGTTACTAAAAAGAACACACATGCAATGACACTGGTGTATCCATATGTGGATTATGAAAAGAAACACATGAAATGCCTCCAGTTGTTGTTAGTGAAAATAACATACATGCAATGAACCTGGTGGATCCATAGGTGCTATGTGAGAAGAACACACATTTCAATGACTCTGGTTGTTGTTACTCTAAAGAACACACATGCAATGACACTGGTGATCCATGGGTGGATGTGAAAAGAGCACACATGCATTGACACTGGTTGTTGTTAGTGAAAGGAACACACATTCAATGACACTGGTGGATCCATGTGTGGATTGTGAAGAGAACACACATGCAATGACACAGGTGGATCCATATGTGGTATGTGAGAAGAACAAACATGAAATGACTCTGGTTGTTTGTTTGTAAAAAGAACACACATGCAATGACACTGGTGGATCCATAGGTGTTATGTTGTAAGAGCACACATGCAATGACTCCAGTTGTTGTTAGTGAAAAGACACACATGCAATGGCACTGGTTGTTGTTACTAAAAAGAACACACATGCAATGACACTGGTGGATCCATCGGTGGATTGTGAAAAGAGCACACATGCAATGACTCCAGTTGTTGTTAGTGAAAATAACATACATGCAATGACACTGGTGTTTCTATGTGTGGTCTCTGTAGAGAACACACATTTCATTGACACTGGTGGATCCATATGTGGTATGTGAAAAGAACACACATGCATGACTCTGGTTGTTGTTAGTGAAAAGAACACACATGCAATGATACTGGTGGATCCATATTGGTATGTGAAAAGAACACACATGCATGACTCTGGTTGTTGTTAGTGAACACCACACATGCAATGGCACTGGTGGATCCATATGTGGTATGTGAATAGAACACACATGCAAAATTGTATATGGTTCTTGTTACTAAAAGAACACACATGCAATGACACTGGTGGATCATAGGTGGATTATGAAATGAACACACATGCAATGAAACTAGTGGATCCATAGGTGGTATGTGAAAGAACACACATTTTAATGACTCTGGTTGTTTGTTACTAAAAAGAACACACATGCAATGACACTGGTGGTTCCATGGGTGGATTGTGAAAAGAGCACACATGCAATGACACTGTGGATCCATATGTGGTATGTGAAAAGAACACACCATGCAATGACTCCAGTTGTTGTTAGTGAAAAGAACACACATGCAATGACACCGTGGATCCATGTGTGGTCTCTAAAGAGAGCACACATTTCAATGACACTGATGGATCCATATGTGGATTGTGAAAGAGCACACATGCAATGACTCCAGTTGTTGTTAGTGAAAATAACATACATCAATGACACTGGTGGATCCATGTGTATCTCTGTAGAGAACCCACATTTCAATGACACTGGGGATCCATATGTGGTATGTGAAAAACACCACATGCAGGGACACTGGTTGTTGTTACTAAAGAGAGCACACATGTAATGACACTGGTGGATCCATGTGTGGATTGTGAAGAGAACACACATGCAATGATGCTGGTGGATCCATAGGTGGTATGTGAGAAGAACAACCATGAAATGACTCTGGTTTGTGTCTTAGTAAAAAGAACACACATGCAATGACACTGGTGGATCCATAGTGGTCTCTGAAGAGAGCAGCACATGCAATGACTCAAGTTGTTGTTAGTGAAAGAACACACATGCAATGACACTGGTTTTGTTACTAAAAAGAACACACATGCAATGACACTGGTGTATCCATATGTGGATTATGAAAGAGAACACATGAAATGCCTCCAGTTGTTGTTAGTGAAATAACATACATGCAATGAACCTGGTGGATCCTAGGTGCTATGTGAGAAGAACACACATTTCAATGACTCTGGTTTGTTGTTACTAAAAAGAACACACATGCAATGACACTGGTGGATCCATGGGTGATTGTGAAAAGAGCACACATGCATTGACACTGGTTTTTTGTTAGTGAAGGAACACACATTCATGACACTGGTGGATCCATGTGTGGATTGTGAAGAGAACACACATGCAATGACACAGGTGGATCCATATGTGGTATGTGAGAAGAACAAACATGAAATGACTCTGGTTGTTGTTTGTAAAAAGAACACACATGCAATGACACTGGTGGATCCATAGTGTGTTATGTGTAAAGAGCACACATGCAATGACTCCAGTTGTTGTTAGTGAAAAGAACACACATGCAATGGCACTGGTTGTTGTTACTAAAAAGAACACACATGCAATGACACTGGTGGATCCATCGGTGGATTGTGAAAAGAGCACACATGCAATGACTCCAGTTGTTTTATGAAAATAACATACATGCAATGACACTGGTTGTTTCTATGTGTGGTCTCTGTAGAGAACACACATTTCATTGACACTGGTGGATCCATATGTGTATGTGAAAGAACACACATGCAATGACTCTGGTTGTTGTTAGTGAAAAGAACACACATGCAATGATACTGGTGGATCCATATGTGGTATGTGAAAAGAACACACATGCAATGACTCTGGTTGTTGTTAGTGAACAAACACACATGCAATGGCACTGGTGGATCCATATGTGGTATGTGAAATAGAAACACACATGCAAAATTGTATATGGTTTTGTTACTAAAAAAGAACACACATGCAATGACACTGGTGGATCCATAGGTGGCTTATGAAATGAACACACATGCAATGAAACTAGTGGATCCATAGGTGGTATGTGAGGAAGAACACACCATTTAAATGACTCTGGTGTTGTTACTAAAACGAACACACACATGCAATGAAACTGGTGGTTCCATGTGGTGGATTTGTGAAAAGAGCTCACCACATGCACATGAGCTACTGGTTGGTCATCCATATGTGGTATGTGAAAAGAACACACATGGCAATGACTCCAGTTGTTGTTAGTGAAAAGACACCATGCAATGACACCGGTGGTCCATGTGTGGTCTCTTAAAGAGAGCACACATTTCAATGACACTGATGGATCCATATGTGGAAATTGTGAAAAGAGCACACTGGCAATGACTCTTGGTGTTGTTAGTGAAAAGACACACATGCATGACACTGGTGGATCCATAGGTGCTATGTGAAGAGAACACACTTTCAATGACTCTGGTTGTTTTACTAAAAAGAACACACATGCAATGACACTGGTGGATCCATAGGTGGTATGTGAAAAGAGCTCACATTTCAATGACTCTGGTTGTTGTTAGTGAAAAGAACACACATGTAATGACACTGGTGGATCCATAGGTGGATTGTGAAAAGAGCACACAGGCAATGACTCCAGTTGTTGTTAGTGAAAAGAACACACCTGCAATGACACCGGTGGATCCATAGGTGGATTGTGAAAAGAGCACACATGCAATGACACTGGTGGATCCATATGTGCTATGTGAAAAGAACACACATGGAATGACTCTGGTTGTTGTTAGTAAAAGAACACACATGCAATGACACTGGTGGATCCATAGGTGGATTGTGAACAGAGGAGAAATTCAATGACATTTTAATGGTACTGGTGGATCCATAGGCGGATTGTGAAAAGAGATTTTCCCTCTCTCTCTTTCACAAATCTCACAAATCCCAAACTGTGGGAGATCCCAAACATGTGCTCACTGTGGGTGCTATGCCCTGATTGGCTGACACAGATGTCACGCGGATCGTCTCCACCAACCGTTGATCCCATGTGATCCAACGGGCAGGATAACCCCTCCCTTCTCCACTTTTTTTTATGCTTGGTCAATATTGCCACCTCTCTATCCATGCCACCCGATACTTTACCCCTATAAACAAGTGAAAATCCATCTATCTAACTAAAATAAATAAAATAAATGATCATATTTCGAACAAGCCATCGTCTTCGTCTTCCGGTTCGTCCTCGTCTTCGTCAACGCCATGGTCCCACCATCGCCGCCGCCGTCGGTGCCCTCCTCTGACGACTCGACACCGCCCCTTCCTGGAATAAGCGTGCTATATCCTTGTCGGAGTCCTCCTCCTCCGCCTGTTCGTAGTCCCACGGGTCCATGTCACTCTCCTCCGCTTCTACCTCCAACTGATCGATGAACGCCTCCTCGTTGGCGTCGGACTCGTCCAAATAGCTATGTCCTCTCTCTTCTTGGTCTTCTTCTCGTTCCTCTTCTGTCCGTACTCGCCAGTGTAACACGCGCCCCTGTCCTGGCTGCTACTTTGCGCTCGTCCAACGCTGCAGGTACCCACACTCCTCCTACCGTCCGATACGAGCTTCGACGTCACGGTGTCCTCGAGTGCCGATGTCGATGGATCCTGGCATGGTCGGACACAACGTGCTGCCTCAGCAGGTGACTCGCGAGCGCGGACGATGCAGCGAAGAGCCGGGGACGCAGGACGGTCAGTGGACGGCTTGTACCCTGCCATTGCCACGGCGAGGGGGCATCGTGCACGAGGTAGTTGCTCCGAATGGTCGATGGCGGTACACAGAGTGGCGTGCCGATCTGATCAAGGACGAGCATCGGTTTCGTGCGTCGTGTCCACGCATGCATTTGTCGATTATCAAAAAAAAAGTAATATCTCGCGTACTGAACATAATTTGATCACAACAAAAGTGGCACAGCGTTATTCTAGACTCGTAAATATCCCGTGCATGCCTGTCATGTGGAGTTCGACGGAGTTGGACGTGCCGACGTGATCGTGCAGCAGTTGCGCGCGTCATTGCCCCATCAACATGTGACACCCACGCGGGATGTGCGCGCCGATTCCCGTGACGACCACCCGGCTCGCAGTCCCCTTATTATATACTGGATTTTGGGCGGCGCCGAAGACCATTGAAGTGTCCATCGCAATAAAGACAAGTCCCATCGATTCCCTACCCCTGCCTCCCTGGCTTCTTTGAGAAGGTAGACCGTACACGGTGGTCTTGTATAATAGTACTAGTACTACTGACCACGACCTGTACTCTTACTCTTCTCCACACTAATAATCACTATCTCCTTCCTCTGCCGCCGCCACACCCCCCCTGCAAGCCATGGCTCCACTGAGGAGGGGAGAGGCCGGTCGTTGATCCTCATGGAGAAAAGGGAGAAAATCGCCGCGAGGCACTTCTTGCTCTACCAGCCGCTCAAGCCCACCCTCTCATCAAGGCCCAATCTCCCCTGACAATGGCGCCGAATGTTCTAGCAGGCGAGGGCTCCTCTCGGTACGGTCTCCTTATTCTACTTCTTCTCCATCTCCCTCTCCATCATGATCTTAATCAGCTTCTTCTTGTTTTTCTTCTTCTTCTGGCTCTTCCTCTTCTACGTATTACAGGTCGGCCGTGGAGCCTGAATCCACCACGACGGAGGCGTTGCAGGACCCGTTCGGCCCCCGTTCCATGTCTCAGCACGAGGTAGAAAATCTCCACGCTGTTATTTCTCCGAGTTATGATGTGGATTTCTTAGATGCTGTCCGCCCCGCATTGGTTTTTCTTCTTCTTTTCCGAGTTGTATTAGTTTACATGAATATGACTAGATCTCTTGGTCTTTCCTTAATACCACTTTCATAGATTCACTATGGATTTTTGTGATTAGGATTAGTTTATCGTGGTCATGAATAGATCTCCAGGTCCATTTTTTAACACTACGGCCAATAGATTCAATGGGGATTTTTTGATCTGTATTAGTATTCAACTGGGACCTGGAGTGTAATTGTAGAATTCCTATTTCAATTAACATGAACGATGCAGCGATCGAAGGCCGAGTACCGTGAGAAGGTGGCCACGATCAGTTCCAAGATTGCCAACCAACATGAGCTTGCACGCTCCCTCACCCAAGCTAATGAGAGCCTACGCAAGCAATTATCTGTGTAGAAGGAGATCTCGCTAGATTTTGCACGTGACGTCGTTAGGCTGCAGAAAGTGCTTGACCGTAACTTGATCAGGCAAGAACAAGCCATCAAGATAATCAACGATTTCACGGAGGAGAAGAAGAATCTCGTGGAAAGGTGCATTCTCCTGCAGGACGAAGTCAGCGAGGCACTCAGAGGACGTGTCGAGGAAACTAAGGCTACCATCTGAGCCTACCATGACAGGAACCGTTGCCTGGATGCAGTCAAGGAGATGAAGGCGGACATGATCAGAGGGATCACCGTACTCGAGGGTGTTCGGAAAGAGAACGAGGAGCTAAGGGCATGTGTGGAGGCATATCAGAGCAATGACCAAGTCTGATTCCCATTAGCAGGGACACGAATACAGTTCGTCCTCATCTCCATTTGTAATGTTTAGGGTTCAGGGAGCAATGCCCATGTCTGCTTCCCATTATAGGTTGCAATAAGAATCCTAGGGAACTCCTTATCTATCTGGACATGTGTTGGTGTTCATGTTCATGAATGGACACCATGTTCTCTTTCCATTATGTATCTGGACATGGGTGTCTGCATTAAGTTTGCCACTCTCCCACTACTATTTGGTGACATTGGAAAAAACCCACAGCACACTAAACTGCTGATAAATCTTATTTGTCTTCGAAACTGAAATTATGACAGTGCCACTAGTCGATTCATAAAATGTTGATTAGTCCTAGATTGCTTCTTCCTTGAAATTATGACAGTGCCACTAGTCGATTCAGTTAATTATGGAAACTAACCAGCTTGTCCTGGTGAACTGAACAAACCATACTATGTATTTTTATTGCAGGGAAGAGGCGAAAGATTGACCAGGACCTGGCGACCTGGATAAATGACAAGATAGCAATCCAAAGGGAGAAGCGGAATTCCTAGAAAATGGCCTTTGACCAACTGCGCGCTGAATTCGCGGTCCTTTCTGACAAGTGCTAGAAACTGAAGGAGTTAAATGCCGACTGGGCGAAACTACATAGTGAAGGTCGTGCATCGGCTAGGAAGCAGACAGAGATCATGAAAGGGATCTTGAAGGAAAATCGTATGGCTATGGACAAAATTCTCCAATATGTGACAGAGCGCTGAACCTACAGCTGAAGCACGACATAGTACTGAAGGAGCTGGCCAATCTTAGGGAGGAAAACAGGCAGCTCCGGGCCAGGCTTGCTTGAACACAACATATATCTATTTAGTATTGAACTGCCTGGTTTATCCTCTGTAGTGGTGATTTTGTAAGCGTGAACTTAACTCTGTGCACAATATGTGTGTTCGTCTGAAATTAGTTTACTCGAGGATTGAGTTTGGCTTAGTTCGGAAAGCGCAACTGCAAGTCTTACAATTAACTAGTTTCAGGCATTGGTACAACATAAATTATTCATCTCAAATTTCCTTTATCCTCTATAGTCTGTCCTTGTTCACCCTCGTGCGCCTTCTTCAGTTCCTTCAACAGATCCGCAATGCAGTACTCTAGCTTCTTCTTGTCTTCCTTGAGCTGACCCCTCTCCTTTTTTGCATTATGAATCAGCAACCTGTGACTATCCTGAAGCTTCTTGTAGTTCCAACAACTAAGCTCCCATCGATTCCGTCAGTTAGCTTTGACTGCAAATTCTCGATTTCTTGTTCCAGCTCCTTAATTCGTACCGACAACTTGTAATTTTTTTCAGCTGCATCACTTACATCAGTAAATCTCCCCGACCTTTCCAACTCATACATCTCCCATAACTGTGCCAACATTTCTTAAGTGCATCTGGCCACTCAAGATCCACCCACTGTACTGGTTTACACACGAGGCCAACCTAAAAACACACCACTATAGTGTTATGAACATGCACGATACATTTTACTTCTTCAGTCAGTTGCACATAATGTAAACAAACCTGATTTGTACAGCCCAAAAACCTTCTCCCAGTGTTACTGCCTTCGAATGCAACATATCTCCTCAGTTTAGCCCATGGTCACATGGCACTTCTCCATCGAGATCTAGGCCCTCCCATTCGGAGTCGTAGATCATCCTTGGTACCTATAGGTAAACACAAAGCTGAAATCGAACACGATTGCATGCACATATGGAGCTCAGGTCGAGAGATTTACCATTGCCTAACCCTAGCCCAAGAAAACAGAGGAACTCACATCGTGGAAGGAATACTCGATGTCGGAGAGAAGTTGTCGCTGCTCAGCTGGTCATCCTCGCCGTTCAAGGACAGCATGGCGAATGTGATGGCGATGGCGACGGTGACGGCGTCGGTGTCAGCGAGAGAGAGAGAGAGAGAGAGAGAGAGAGAGAGAGAGAAGAGAGAGCAGCCCTTCTACCCGCTGCAACGATGACTAAATTAGCATGTTACAATAGTTTAATGGATACCATGCCCTTTCCCTGGATTACTGTCTCCTGCCTGATATGGATTCTCTTCACACATTCTCATTTCAAATATGAAACTTGCACTCCCTCCATCCCAATTTCATTGCCTAATGAAAACATACCAGTATATTACATCATCCAAAGAAACAAAATCATGTCAACTACAAGGTACTTATGCATCACTTCTTCAGTCATGGTTTCACAAAATTACATTATAATCTCCCAACAAACATAACCACAACATGGTTTCACAAAACATCACATTACAATCTCTCAACAAACGTAATCACAGAAACAAGTATATTACATCAACTTAAGAAACAAAATCATGTCGACTACAAAGTACTTACACATCACTTGTCCTGTCATGGTTTCACAAAACATTACATTAGTCTCTCAACAAACAAATAAACAGAAACAAGTATAGTACATCATCTCAAGAAACATAATCATGTCAACTACAATGTATTTATGCATCACTAGTCCAGTCATGGTTTCACAAAACATTACATTACAATGTCCCAACAAACATAATAACAGAAACAAGTACGGTACGTCATCTTAAGAAACATAATCATGTCAACTACAATGTACTTATGTCTTATTACAACAATGATTGTTTCAGTGAGTGACATGTCTGAAATCTCAACAGCCCGCACCGCACAACATATATCGCAATCTCTCAAAAACATAATCACAGAAGCATGCTCTAAATGCAATAGCAGTCAATATTACAAATACAGGTAGGGAACCCCGCGGTCCATATGACAAGCCCAGGGTAGCAGCTCTCATCAGATCTCATCAACGTCGACCACCTCATTCTATTCTATTCAGCCGCTACAGGGCATCTACATCCACTATAACCTATTCAACAACATCAGAAATGGTACCAAGGAAGAACACCTTCCTGGTTCGCTTCTTTCGCCGCATAATCTGCATAAGATCTTCAATATCCAAAACATCTATGATTGCTGCTTCTTATGATGCCACCACTGGATTTTTGCCATCTGCTTAGGGCCAATACTGATTTCCTTACCATCTCTCTCTTTTCATCAAGAGTTATGTTTTTGGAATCGACAGTGATCTCCACAGTACATGACGAAACTGGCTTATTAATTCCCTCATCAAGTTTTGCCATGTATGAATCCACCTCTATGCGTATACTAAACTTATCTAGATCAGCATCTATTGGTCCGTATTCTCTAGGAGCAGAAGCTGTGGTAGCAAGATCTCCAGCATCTGCATGCATATCATCAATCATCGCTTCAACTTTCACCTTACGATCAGCTGCACAACACTCCCAAACCATCTGAAGCTCATGGGAGTGCTCAATTTGTTGATAGGTATCATTCATGTTGCGCCACACCAATTTTGTCCTCTGTCTAGAACCCCAGGGAATTCTAGCGGCAAAATATCTACCAGCTGCGAAACAGACACAACCTCTTTGCAATTCACAAGCAGATGCACATCTGGCCTGAACACAACCCTCTCGCAACCAAAATCAAGTTTTGCAGTGTACTGTACTGCCGAACATGAACTGTGAACTCATATAGGTCCCTTGTATCAAAGGTGTGCCTAATTTGATTAAAAAGCGGAACATTTCAGTTCATTCGATTCTATTATGCCGTAACTAATCTACTTTGCAAGATAAGGCACAGATAAGAAAAATTCACCTCTCGCTCTTCTCCCGGGTTTTTTTCTTCGAGATCTGGGTGCTACATCCACCCACCGGAGCCGAACAATCTGCCGCCGGCCTTGCTTTTCTCTTCAACCCGCTGCTCGTAGGTACCTTGGGAGCAGAATCCTTGCTGGCCTCCTCGCTAACCGGGGCTGAAGACCTCACCGCTGCTACGCGTTGAGCCCCAGACTTGGGCCTCGACCGACCCAAATCAGTCGGCGACGTAGCTCTAACCTTCACCTTGCAAGACATGCTAGTTCGCCACCGTCGGATTCAGTTTTGGGGGAGAGAGAAAAAGGTCCTCCGCCGCCGGCAGATTTAGGGTCGGGAAAGGGAAAAAGGGACCGCCGCCGCCGCACCAAGATTCAGTGTCGAGAGTTAGGAAAGTACAGTAATGGATTTGCCCCTACGACACGTGCAGGGTGGCTAAGAAGAGTGATCGGCGAAGGAGGGGCACACCAGGAACTAGTGTAATGGAATATCATGACTTACGGGCGCGATTTGAAAATATTGGGTTTGGCCATCATTCACTCGAAAGACCCCTCTCAGCAATTGGCGCCCCAACTTTTCGAATCGCGATGATAAAATCAACTTGGGTACCCCGTTGCCTGGGCGACCCAACTTTCGGGCCGCAAAATGATATTCTCCTATCTCACCTCTAGCTCCTGCACCCCCGCACCGAACATCACCGCCGCACTTTGCCGGCCCACACACCACCCCAAACGCCCTATCCCACCCGGCGTGTTCGACGTGGCTCATCTTGCTGAGCCAAAATCTGGTGGCACCGCCGACCAAATGTCATCGGAGCGCGGCCGGCGGTGAGGTTAAGCGGTGGAAGCTGCAGGTGCATGACAGGGGCATGGAGGACGGCGAGAGGGAGTTAGAGGAGAGCACAAGCGTGCTCATGAGCTCACCATGAGCGTGACGAGAGGTTTGACGAGGCCGGAGGCGGTGGTATTCGACGACAACAACCCTCGAGGAGAAGAGGATGGTGAGCTCGATTCCGGTGAGGGAGAAGCTTCCCGGCTTGCGTGCTTCGATAGGGAGAATAAGGACATCGAGGCAGAGGGTGTGGAGGTCTCAGATGGCCGAGGGGAGGCTGAAAGCAGCGGGGCACAGCGGCGACCGGAGCTAGGTATTCAGTGCGCTGGGGAGCAGAGCGAGAGAGATAGAGAGCGCACACGAGGGGATGCGGACGAGTGAGGAGAGACGTGCGGTGTCTGGATCTTATCCTCTCCAGGATGGCAACGGGGATCTTGGTACGCGTCGATGATCGACGGCCGCGCGGCGACAGGCAGCTGGTCGCCATCGAGGACGAAGACGACAACGAACGGGGTGAAGGGGTATGGGCCAAGGTGAGCTGGTGTGGGCCGGAGTTGGGCGGCACCAAAGCAATAGGGAGGGGCCAGGGTTTGCAGCGCGAGCGACAAGGAGATGAGAGAGAGATGGGCTTCGGCGCAGGAAGCTCGGGTTCCTTTTTTTTTCTTATGTAAAACCTTTTTCTCTATTTTTATTTTTCTATTTTCCCATTGTATTTTCAATTTTTTAATGTTTTGGATATTTCCAAAATACAAGAACTTTTGCAAACACTTACAAAATAAAAGGAAACCCTTTATAACCATTTGGGTTCCATAAGTTTTGATGGTTTTCAAAATACAAAACCCTATTGAATACATTTAAAGAGAGGAAAATAGGGTTTTAGGGTTTGCATATTATTTTCTTTCATGCATTTTAAAGTATGATACTCATGAATGCACAAACAAAGTCCTAATTATGATTTAACTAAAACTGGGGTGTTACACACTGTTGGCGTCGGGGAAGCAGATCTTGGGCGGTCGATGCTGGTGCAGTCAACGGCGACGACCATGTAGCTGGTCTGGAGCAGTGGACATGGAACTTGTTGAATTAGATCTCATCTGGTGGACAGTAGTGAAGCTGCTCCAGAATGGTTGGGTAGCTTTCGGCGACGGATAAGTAGAGCGTGGTGGTGGACAACACCATAGGTGCGACTAGCGAGACTACAGCTCTGGTGGAGAGGCAGAGAGACCCGGTGAACTAGATCCGATGGGGTGGGTGATGACCCACAGTATAGGGGTGTATCGCAGTATTTTCGATAAGTAAGAGTGTCGAACCCAACGAGGAGCAGAAGGTGCTGGCTAGTGGTATGGATCAGGAATTCTCTACAAATACTTAGCAAATGGATTTTTAGGGGTTTTCGATAACCAGTAAACAAAGTACGAGTAAATAAAAGACACTAGGAATAAATGCAGCAAGTGGCCCAATCCATTATGCAGCAAAGGACAAGCCGGTTGTATTACTTAAGATGACCAAACGTTCTCGAGGACACATGGGAAGACTGTCAAGTGCTTTCGCTTCATATAGTTGATTAATCTTCTTTAGCTTGCTAAGTGTTGTGAGGGTGAACCTATGCTAATGTACCGCCCCATCCAAGACTAATACATACATGTGATTATACCCCTTGCAAACATCCGTAAGTACAAGAAAGTAATTAAGGTAGAAACCTAACCACAGCTTTAAACTCTAAGACCCTTACATCCCTTGTGCAATGGTTTCCTAATGGGGCTTCAGGTTTCTGTCACTCACCGGAACCCCTACGATTAGTAGCCAAATACACAAGCGTTCCCCTAGGCCCATATAGGTGAAGTGTCATGTAGTCGACGTTCACATGACACCACTAGAAGAAGTACACCACAACTTAAATAACATCTATTGAATATTTCTCGACGCAACTCCACTACTAACAACAAGACTTCTCCCATGTCCTCAAGAACAAAACGAACTACTCACAAGACATCATATGGATCATGATCAGATATGGAATATGATGTATAACAATCTGAACATAAAAAATAATTCAATGGTTCACTCAATAGCATCACTACAAAGAGTAATCAACACCGAAAGTTTCCCCTATGAACTATGCAAGATTCAACGCAATTGTTACATCAATATGGAGATGGTGATGAGGGTGCTGACAGACAGTGATGATGGTGGTGATGATGATGATGATGATCCCGATGAAGTCCACCTTATGGTGGTGTTGATGGCGACGATCTCCCCTCTCCGGAAGGAATTCCCCCCAGCAAATGTCTGCCGGAGAGATCTTTCTCTCTCGTGTTTTCCGCCGTGCAAAGGCGGCGAAATCTTTTTGTGGTCGCTCCCCGAGTCTTACGGTTTCGGGAGGATGATATACGCTAGAGGGGAGAGGCTGGTGGGCCAGGGTGGCCACACCACCTCCTGGCGCGGCCTAGGGCTGCCCGCACCATGGGGTGGTGTGGGCCCCCTATGGCCCATCTCCACTCCGTCTTCTGGCATCCTTAGTATTCTGGAAAAATAGGATTTTCCATATATTTTCCGGATTTTCTGATCTTCGCAAATTTTGCCTCCAAACAGCAAATTTTCCATCAGAATCCTAACTGCAGCGGTCCATGCTCCAAGTCATCAACTGCAAAAATATCAAAATAAAAATAGAAATAATCAAAATCATGTATCACCTCTCAATACGAAATATATCAATGATAATAGTGAATTAATACATAGAATAGTGATGCAAAATGGACGTATCAACTCCCCCAAGCTTAGACTTCGCTTGTCCCCAAGCGAAACTGAGCTCAATAAACATGGCCTCAGGTTTATGGAGTGAAGAGTCGATAAAAGAATACGGACAAGAAGCATCACATTCATCAAATATAGATCATAATAGAAGACAACTCACTATTATATCAAACACTTGCAATGAGTAAAGGAAACACAATAAAGATACATAAAGTGAATCATAATTGGTAATGGCAAACTTAGCTCTTGGTCGAAGAATAGTTGATAATTGCTAGAGTTCACAAATAACTGGTTTTCAATGTAAGCTTTCAAAGTAGTGAACATCAAGATAAGAGCAATGCGCAAAACAAGGAACATAAGAAACATGATTGAATAAATCAACATATGAATGAATGAAAACAACAACTCAAAATACTTGCTGAGATAGAAGGGAGTAGGTTTACTGACTCAACCACAAAGTAAAAGAAAGGCCCTTCGCAGAGGGAAGAGGGATTGCAAGTCTCATAAAGAGCTCCCAAAAATTATGATACTTACTAGCTTTCAGCTCTCATTGCCCCTATCATAGTATCTTTTGGTGATTAAGGTTAAAGTGACAACTAAGAGGATATGCTTGACAAGTTATAAGTTGAAATCTCATGCCCCTTACTTATGAGTACCGATCCTCATGCTACTCAACTTCAGTCACGAGCAAGCTCTTGTCATTGTAAAACATGCGTATCATTGAGAACCGCCACGGGGGTACCTCTTGCACATGACACAGGAGCTATCCCATGATAAAAAAGACAAGGCAAGAAGACAGTGAGCATCTCAGTGATCTTTTTATTTGATTTGCATAGGTTTTTATTGAGGATGCTTCATAGAGTGCTCACTATAGTTATGCTGCAAGTTTCCACCATGATTAGGCATGGCCTAGGCTAGCGGCCCAGGCGTTTCTCTAACACACATATAAACTCCATGATCTTACAAGTTCCACTTTTATTTCACACCGCCGGGGTCCATAAGCAAAGAACATGATATCAACTAGCTACAAAGTACCAAATGAAGTGTTGAAAGCGGTCCCCATGATACATGGTTTGGCTAACTTCAACTCACAAAGCGCAAGCATATACGCAACAAAGAAGGACCCAATGGTTCAAGTTATTAAATGCAAGAAAGTAAAGTGTGCCATCAAGTTCGTGAGAGCTTTAATCACTAATTTTCACATAACAAGTTTAATTTGGGAGGTAGATAAAACAAGAATTTACTTGGAATAGCAATAATGCTACTAGGTAGGTATGGTGGACACAAATGGCAAAGGTTTTGGTTTAAAGGAGGTGGATGCACGAGAAGAATACCCTCACGGTACAAGTTTTTGGCTAGCAAGGTTGGGTAGAAAGTATAAGAGTTGAAGGAAGCAAACAAACATACAAGTGATAAAGACAAACATGCAATCTTCCTTGAAAGCACAAAAGATCTTAACTAGAGAATACTAAACTTATTAGAAATCAAGAAAGAAAGATGATGAAATTATTTTTCTTTAGAGTACTTCTATCTTTTTCATTCAACTCTCAAAAATAGTGTTGCTACTGACCGAGCCAGGTTTGCCAAAACCAACTAAATTAACTCAATGATCCCAAAGTGATACCAACTAACAAACAAGATCAATCATATAACCACGAATTGAAAACTAATATAAGCTATGCAAAGAGTGGATGATAGAACTTCTCATTAATATTCCATAACAGAAACTCACACCAAGGGATATATCTAACGAGAGAGGGGACACTTCCATAATGCAAACCATCATACATAATAATCCTCTATTCATGATATGACTCGACTAATAAGGTAAAAATATAGAAGATAGTGATATGATACCGCGGCACTCCCCAAGCTTGGAACAAACAAAGGTGATGCCAACCTGATCACGAATTACTCCTTAGGTGGTGGTGGTATCCGCTCGATGAGCTCTCTAATCTGCTTCCCCAGGTCCTCAATCTCGAAGGTGAGATTACGAATCAACTCCGAGTTGTGCTCAATGCGGTGCATGATCTGTCGGATTGTGGATCCCAGCTCTTGTGATTCTTTTTCCGCTCTTCCCTCTTGGAGTCTTCTTTTCCTGCATGGTTATGGATAAAGGTATGGAAGGGACTCTTGGTGCTTGGAGAAGGTGACCGTGGAGCCAAACTGTGATGAGGAGCTTCCCCCAGTCTGCATCCGTGCAGTCCTTCTGATCCTGGCAGGGTTCACCACCACTCCAATTCTTGCAATGGTAGTGCCGGCATGCGGATGTTGGCCTGCTCCTCTTCAACTTCATGCTTGATCTCCTTCTCCTTCCCGGGTCTGGAGGTCTTCCTCCATAGGCTCCTTCCCTTTATCCTTGGCGGACACCATTGTGCTTCTAAGCTTTCAAAGAGTATGTCCAGACAGAAACAGCTCGAAACAAAAACATGACGAAAACATGATATACGGACCTCGGGGGATCCGGGGGTTATATATTACGAAGTTTCATATCAAAGGAAGGTACTAGGTGAAAACGGTCGGAGGCGTAGTCTCGGGTGGACTCACCACCTGGTGGCGCGGCCAAGGGTGGGCCCGTGCCACAGGGTGGTGTGAGCCACCCTGGCTCCGTTTCTGTCCCTTTTTCGCTTCGGAGCTTTCCTAATCGACTGAAAACTACAAAATATAGTTGGATTGTATTTCGCGGAACTTTTCTTACCAGAACTGTTACCTATTTGAAAACAGACTCTTTAGGTCTCTGAATTTGGTATCTAGTAGATTCTTCTGGAGTCATCTCTTGAATATCATCGATATCTTCATCTTCATACACTTATTACTTGAGTCATAAAACCCTTCTCTTCCTTATTACACCATTTATCTCCACTTCCTGGAAATTCTTTCACACAAAACTTCACACAGTTCTCATTAGCAACATTAGTATAAGTGAAGTGATAAAACATTTTGAGTCCAACTTCAACTGAAAACAATCAAAACATAATCTACTGTAGAAACTCCTTCTGAAAACCCAAAAGAATTCAAAAAAAATCGAATAAAGAAGCAAATGCAAGAGTGGCAAAATCTGTCAAAACAGACCAGCAGGTAAAGATTAATTTTTTAGAAAAACTTTTGTTGCTCAAATCAAAAAGTGCAAAACTAACTAAAGTTGAATAACAACCTGGGGCAGAATCACAAAAAATTACAGCTTAATCCGACATATAGAGGTTTCTCACGAATTTTTACGGTGAAGCACAAAAATCTGTTTCGGGACAACAACTTCCCCAAATCTTACTTCTCTCTAATTAGAGGTTGATCTTCAAACAAAACCAAACAAAACAGATAAGGAGCGGTTATTACCGAAGTAATAACTTCCAGACTCAAAGAAGCAAAAGCAAACTGAAAGCAAAAACAAATTGGGTTTTCTCCCATAAAGCTCTTTCTTTATAGCCATTAAGATAGGCATGATAATTTTGAAGAAGCTCTCATAGGGATATGAATTGAAGTGAAAGAGAGCTTTAAGAAGAAAAAACACACACACATTTAAGTCTAACCCACTTCCTATGCAAGGGAATTTGTAAACAAACAAGTTATTAAAACCAGAGGCAACTTGCATAAGAAGGCAATAGAAGTGGCAAATAAAAACTTCAGCATAAACGAGGAAACTTGATATTATTGAGATGCATACGAACACTTTTCCTCTCTCATAGTAACTTTAAGTATCATGCATAACTTAACTATAGCTATCACAAGAATCATCATAGCAATGATCACTTATTCTAATAGAAAACACGAGAATACTAGCTCTCATAACACTACTTTGTGAACAATATTAGAGGTATCCTTACAAAGGATAGGGTGTCCCTATTTTCATATTTAGTAACAAAGTCTTTCACATTTACTATTATAGGTTCATCAACCATTTGTTTATCAGGTTCAACAACTTTATTCATACTTTCATTAACCATACTAGCTATCATAGAATGTTCCTTAATCCTAACTAGGAAAGGCATTTTCTCAATATAGGTTCAGGTAAAACATGATTAGCAGTGAAACTTCAGTATTTCTTGAAGGAACACTCTTAGCAATATCTTTATAAGGTTCATGATACTTATCCCACTTCTTTTAGGCACTTCAATATTGGAAGCAAAAGCCTTAAAATAAGAAGCAATAGCTTGAGAGTCTAGACCATAAGCATTTTAATATTTTGAAAGTCATCAGTTCCCATAAAGATTCAATGCATTCATAATCATAATTTATACCTGACTTTCTACCTTTGTCATTCTCCCAAGCTTCAACATTGTCTTGAATACGGTCCAGAAGGTCCCATTTAGCCTTTTCTTCCATGCGAGTGAATGATCCAGCACAAAAGCATCCAATCCATAAATATTATCATGTAGAGGGAGCCTTGCATAAAAGTTATTGATATAATATTGTTGGGGAGCTCATTAATGGGACATTTGAGAATTAGTAACTTCAATCTCCCCCAAGCTTGAGCTGTACTCTCTCGATCAAGAGGCCAAAAGTGTATATTTGATTCCGCTCTTTATGAATCTCACTAGGAGGATAAAACTTTGAATAAAAGAGAGCACTATTTCCTCCCATTCAAGAGCTTGACCATTCTTCAGCAGCTTATACCATTCCTCAGCTCTTCCTTTCAGTGATAATGAGAATAACTTCTTCTTACTTGATCTGTAGTAATACCTGCACACTTGAACAACCCGCATAATTCGTGTATAAAGAGTAAATCACACCAGGATGGACAGTTCCATCCCCAACATAGTATTTATCCATAACACGATCAATAATTCTTGTAGGTATTTTGAAAACATCATTCTCAGCAGGTGGTGGCTTATATACTACCTTAGAAGTGGGTAGCATTACCAAATAAGAAACTCAGCGAATTATCCATAACGAAAATAAAGCAACTAATAGAAGTAAACAATACTCACAGTAGAAGTTTCCTTTACCAGTTCCACTCTCCAATAGCGCTTCAGTCCTCGGCAACGGCGCCAGAAAATAATCTCGATGACCACATATAGGGGGTGTATCGCAGTATTTTCGATAAGTAAGAGTGTCGAACCCAACGAGGAGCAGAAGGTGCTGGCTAGTGGTATGGATCAGGATTCTCTGCAAATACTTAGCAAACGGCTTTTTAGGGGTTTTCGATAAAGCAAGTAAACAAAGTTCGAGTAATAAAAGACAGTAGGAATAAATGCAGTAAGTGCCCAATCCTTTATGCAGCAAAGGACAAGACGGTTGTATTACTTAAGATGACCAAATGTTCTCGAGGACATGGGAAGACTATCAGTTCTTTCGCTTCATATAATGATTAATCTTCTTTAGCTTGCTAAGTGTTGTGTGGGTGAACCTGTGCTAATGTACCGCCCCATCCAGACTAATACATACATGTGATTATACCCCTTGCAAACATCCGTAAGTACAAGAAAGTAATTAAGTAGAAACCTAACCACAGCTTTAAACTCTAAGACCCGTACGTCCCTTGTGCAACGGTTTCCCTAACGGGGGTTCAGGTTTCCTGTCACTCTCCAGGACACCCTACGATATAGCCAAATACACAATGCATTCCCCTAGAGCCCATATAGGTGAAGTGTGTCCATGTAGTACGACTTGTTCACATGACACCAATCGACGAATTTACACACACACTTAAAATAACAATCTATTGAATCTTTCTCAACACCACACTTCCATACTACAAAAGACTTCTCCCATGTCTCCAAGAACCAAACGAACTACTCACCAAGACATCATTATGGATATGATAAGAGATGGAAAATTGATGTATAACAATCTGAACATAAACAATAATTCAATGGTTCACTCATAGCTAAACTACAAAGAGTAATCAACACCGGGAAAGTTTCCCTATGAACTATGCAAGATTCAACGCAATTGTTACAGCAATATGGAGATGGTGATGAGGATGCTGACGTGATGATGGTGGTGATGATGATGATGATCCCGATGAAGTCCAGCTTGATGGTGGTGTTGATGGCAACAATCTCCCCTCTCCGGGAAGGAATTCCCCTGGCAGAAATCTGTCTGCCGGAGAGATCTTCTCTCTCGGTGTTTTCCGCCCCGCAGAGGTGGCGAAATCTTTCTGTGGTCGCTCCCCGAGTCTTAGGGTTTCGTGAGGATGATATACGCTAGAGGGGAGAGGCTAGAGTGGGCCAGGGTGCCACACCACCTCCTGGCGCGGCCTAGGGCTGCCCGCGCCATGGGTGGTGTGGGCCCCCTGTGGCCCATCTCCACTCTCGTCTCTGGCATCCTTAGTCTTCTGGAAAAATAGGATTTTCCGTATATTTCCCGGATTTTCTGGTCTTCGCTTATTTTGCCTCCAAACAGCACATTTTCCATCAGAATCCTGACTGCAGCGGTCCATGCTCCAAAAGTCATCAACCATGCAAAATGGATGAAATAACATAAGTATCACCTCTCAATACGAAATATATCAATGGATAATAGTGAATTAAGACATAGAATAGTGATGCAAAATGGACGTATCAACTCCCCCCAAGCTTAGACTTCGCTTGTCCCCAGCGAAACTGAGCTCAATAAACATGGCCTCAGTTTATGAGTGAAGAGTCGATAAAAGAATACGGACAAGAAGCACATTCATCAAATACATAGATCATAATAGAAGACAACTCACTATTATATAACTCAACTTGCAATGAGTAAAGGAAACACAATAAAGATACATAAAGTAATCATAATTGGTAATGGCAAACTTAGCTCTTGGTCGAAGAATAGTTGATAATTTGCTGGAGTTCACATAACTGGTTTTCAATGTAAGCTTTCAAAGTAGTGAACATCAAGATAAGAGCAATGCGCAAAACAAGGACATAAGAAACATGATTGAATAAATCAACATATGATGAATGAAACACAACAACTCAAACTTGCTGAGATAGAAGGGAGTAGGTTTACTGACTCAACTACAAAGTAAAAGAAAGGCTTCGCAGAGGGAAGCAGGGATTGCAAGTCTCATAAGAGCTCCCAAAAATTATGATACTTACTAGCTTTCAGCTCTCATTGCCCTATCATAGGCATCTTTTGGTGATTAGGTTAAAGTGACAAAACTAAGAGGATATGCTTGACAAGTTATAAGTTGAAATCTCATGCCCCTTACTTATGAGTACCGATCCTCATGCTACTCAACTTCAGTCACGAGCAAGCTCTTGTCATTGTAAATACATGCGTATCATTGAGAACCACCAACGGGGTACCTCTTGCATATGACACATGAGCTATCCCATAATCAAAAAGACAAGGCAGCAGAAAGTGAGCATCTCAGCGATCTTTTTATTGCTATTTGCATAGGTTTTTACTGAGGATGCTTCATATAGTGCTCACTATAGTTTGCTGCAAGTTTCTGAAGGAAATATGCCCTGAGAGGCAATAATAAAGTTGTTATTATATATTTCTTGTATATGATAGATGTTTATTTTGCATGCAATTGTATTGATAGGAAACATCAATACATGTGTGTTTAATAAACAAAAAGGTTCCTATTTATGCCTCTCTTATAGACTAGCCTGTTGATTAACAAGATGATCAAAGTTTCCTGATCATGGACATTGGATGTTGTTAATAACAAGGTCACACATTTGTGAATGATGTGTTGAACATTCATCCGAGTATAGCATTACGATCAAGTCATTATGTTTATATTGCTATAACATCATACAAAGTAGTCTTAGTCCTTAGACCATGAGATCATGTTAATTGCTAACACCGGAAGAGTATCTTGATAACATCAAACGTCACACCGTAACAGGGTGACTATAAAGATGGGTTCAGTACTACGAAGTGTTATGTTGAGGCTCATGGATCAAGAGTGGAATTTGTCATCCAGATGATGGATAGATATAGTCTGGGCCCTCTCGGTGATATCACATTAGATATCTTGCAAGCAAGTGATGTGATCACTAGAAGTTATATCACGGGATGAGAAAAGTGCATGTCGTAACGAGATCAAACTAGGTATTTGGATACCGATGATCGAATCTCGGACATGTATTATATCATGAGACAAATGGATTAAATTGCTGACGTTAAAGGTCTCACGATCACAGAAGTCATCGTTGAATATGCAGGAGTCAGTATGGGTCTCCAGGTCCCGCTCTGA
This sequence comes from Avena eriantha, assembly GCA_910589775.1. Classification (NCBI taxonomy): domain Eukaryota; kingdom Viridiplantae; phylum Streptophyta; class Magnoliopsida; order Poales; family Poaceae; genus Avena; species Avena eriantha. The sequence goes on from CAJUXJ010001059.1 coordinate 21,815, forward strand.
TTATTGATCTGAGAGGAGTCTCAATCATGTCTGCATTATTCGCGAACCGTAGGGTGACACACTTAAGGGTTGCCAGACACCATTTAGCAGCACATATGTTCCAGACAAAAGGTTTGCAAAGCGCAGGAAATGTTTCGATAGAAACCGGAATGTTTCGGGTGAAATTGCAGAAAGTGGTTCTGCATGTATATGAAATGTTGCAAGGGTTTTATGTGAATGTTTGTTAATTAAAGTATTAACAAATTCTGAATAAATAAATAAAGAGTTTTATTAAATGAGAGAGCATTAATTTGGAGAAATTTAATGCATTTAAAGTGGATACTTTAAAAGGGAATGTGAAGAGGCATTTTAATGTGGAGGGGTTACCACCACATGAACGGGGGAGGTGAGGGGTCACCCCCCCATGCGCCCGGCCATGGAGAGAGGGGGCACCCCCCTCCTCCTATAAAAGGCCACCCATTCCCTCCTTCATCCTCACACCTCCTCGTGAAGGATCTCTCTCCCCCTCTAGATATTTCCCCATGGTCTCGGATTAGCGAGATACATGTTCCCGGCGCCTTGCGTCTGGAAGGAGTTGCTGCTTCCGCTGATTCGCTGGAGCGAGGAGGTGGAGGTTGTCCGGTGGCTTGAACGTGTGTACGAGGACGGATGCGCTGCTGATTTGCGGCGCTCGGACTTCCACACGATCTTGAGATCGGCAAGTGTACGACTACATCAACCACGAGTTCCTACTCGTTAACAAACTCGTTGTCTTCGAGGGTAGTTCTCCATGGATGTATGTCCACCCGTTGCTCTGTATCTAGTAGATAGATCTTGGCGTATAGTTCTCATTGTAGGAAATTTTTGTTTTCTATGCTGCGACCCAACAGTTTCCACCATGATTAGGCATGGCTTAGGCTATGGCCCAGGCGTTTCTCTAACACACATATAACTCCATGATCTTACAAGTTCCACTTTTATTTCACACCACCGGGATCCATAAGCAAAAGACATGATATCAACAAGCTACAAAGTACCAATGAAGTGTTGAAAGCGGTCCCCATGATACATGGTTGGCTACTTCAACTCACAAAGCGCAAGCATATACGCAACAAGAAGGACCCAATGGTTCAAGTTATTAAATGCAGAAAGTAAAGTGTGCCATCAAGTTCGTGAGAGCTTTAATCACTAATTTTCACATAACAAGTTTAATTTGGGAGGTAGATAAAACACGAATTTACTTGGAATAGCAATAATGCTACTAGGTAGGTATGGTGGACACAATGGCAAGGTTTTGGTTTAAAGGGTGGATGCACGAGAAGAATACCCTCACGTACAAGTTTTTGGCTAGCAAGGTTGGTTAGAAAGTATAAGAGTTGAAGGAGCAAACAAACATACAAGTGATAAGACAAACATGCAATCTTCCTTGAAAGCACAAAAGATCTAACTAGAGAATACTAAACTTATAAAAATCAAGAAAGAAAGATGATGAAATTATTTTTCTTTAGAGTACTTCTATCTTTTTCATTCAACTCTCAAAATAGTGTTGCTAACTGACCGAGCTCTTGTGATTCTTTTTCCGCTCTTCCCTCTTGGAGTCTTCTTTTCCTGCATGGTTATGGATAAAGGTATGGAAGGGACTCTTGGTGCTTGGAGAAGGTGACCGTGGAGCCAAACTGTGATGAGGAGCTTCCCCCCAGTCTGCATCCGTGCAGTCCTTCTGATCCTGGCAGGGTTCCACCACCACTCCAATTCTTGCAATGGTAGTGCCGGCATGCGGATGTTGGCCCTGCTCCTCTTCAACTTCATGCTTGATCTCCTTCTCCTTCCCGGGGTCTTGGAGGTCTTCCTCCATAGGCTCCTCCCCTTTATCCTTGGCGGACACCATTGTGCTTCTAAGCTTTCAAAGAGTATGTCCAGACAGAAACACTCGAAACAACATGACGAAAACATGATATACGGACCTCGGGGGATCCGGGGGTTATATATTACGAAGTTTCATATCAAAAGGAAGGTACTAGGTGAAAACGGGTCGGAGGCGGAGTCTGGGGTGGACTCACCACCTGGTGACGCGCCAAGGGTGGGCCCGCGCCAGGTGGTGTGAGCCACCCTGGCTCCGTTTCCGTCCCTTTTTCGCTTCGATCTTTCCTATCGACTGAAAACTGCAAATATAGTGATAATGAGAATAACTTTTTCTGAACTTGATCTGTAGTAATACCTGCACCTTAAACAACCCGCATAATTCGTGTATAAAGAGTAAATGATCACCGGGATGGACAGTTCCATCCCCA